>KN472800.1:5940-16532 GCA_000787095.1 Periophthalmodon schlosseri
TTGAAGAGCATTTTTATAATGCCAAACGCCTCAAAACCAGTTTCTCTTCAACCGTTTTGTCTTTGCCATGGTTTTATGAATATGAAGAGATCTTTAACTGTTGTATATAAATGGTCTGAAAATGATTTTTATTGCAACTGCTGCTGTCAGACTCGTCATTTTGGTCTTAACCCTTTTAGGACTGAGCACATTATAGACTGTTATAGCTCGCCTAGACTTTTTATTTATTTTTTTAGCCTTAAAAATCATGTTAAAGGAGGTATCAGCATGTTCTTTTGCCTTTTTTCACACAACTACCTCTATTTTACATATCCATCCTTATTTTTCCTTTGACGCATCAAATAAGTGTGTAATACCAGTTTAAGTAGAAGAAAAATTATAAAAATGAATGTACCTTTGAAAACATGTCCAAAATGTCGATAAACTAACTGATACTTCCACTACTAATGCGGGCGTCCCCAGAGTGACTCCTCGGCTCTGACTGGGAGAATCCTGGCGACACCTGCGCTCTGATTGGTCGTCTTCGAGGGACAACGTAAGCGCATTAACGTAATGACAGTAACATATTTAAAGAGCCCTATGCCGCTGCTTTGAGATGCCGTTTGAATTTACATGATGGCACAGTTGGTTGCGGAGTTACGGTAATGGAAAGTCCGCAACTGCGAATCTATCGGCGGCGATAGCATCCGACGCTATAGGGTTAAAATGTTCGTATTAACCCGCTCTACGTGATCCTGGTGTTTTTATTTCGCCATTTTGTCCGTAAATCAAGATATGAACATTAATAACAGACAAATCAGGTGCCTTCTTTCCCGCTAGCATTAGCAACAGATTGATTGACAGCATTGCTAAGCGGGAGGGGGTGTTACCTACAACAGCCTGGCTCTGGATTGGCTCTTTGGTTGCTATGATACTCACGGTCGATTAGCCTGATTGCACATTTGTTGACCTGGTTTAACAGCAGATTCCACCATAGAATTCTGACCTGCCTCCAGCTCAGTTTAAAACTATGGAGACTCTAGAATGTTCCGACGTCGCACGAACCCAACCTATTACAAAAGAAAACAGGAAAAATATAAACCTTTCATTGTTGTGCATGTTCTCCCTCCCATTGTCTTGTTAGTTTGCGTTTCCCCGGAGTTCCATTGACGTGTTTTTGGAATTACTACATCTCATAACAATTGACCAATTTGGTGCCAATCCAAAAAATTTCCGAGCCAAACTTCCCCTGTCATTATTCCCATAGCTAACTGTAGAAATCCACTTTTTCCTTTCAGCTACAGCGGAGTCAATTTTCCCCTACCATCTGCGTAATCCTTTTAGATTGGACCTCTATGACATCATGGGGTGATAACAACGCTAGCTGCAGCCGTTAGCTTTTTAAATGGGAAAAAGGCCTCAGTAGATGGATCCAGGAATCATAACAGTTTTAAGGGATTTGGAAAGGTTTTGTCATGATGTACCATTGGATTGTTCTGTAATATCTTTCTCTTGTTATGGCGACATGCATGAAAACATTTGGGGTTGTTTTGCCCCGGTAAGTTGAAGCATTACGGTTGCTTTGTGAACTATGGCATTAAACTTGTTAATCTCCATGGAAACGAGCAGGTGAAGCAACCAGGCCAAGTTATGTGTCAGATCTGTGGAGAGGCAAGTCCGCTCACAGCAAGAACGCGTGTTTTTCAAGCCTATTGTTTCCGATTAAAAACAGCTGTAATTGAATAAATGCAGGTTAGATTTGTTTAATGCCACACTGTGGGATATTCCAGGCAAAGAATAATGGGTATTATCTTTTCGCTGCCATGGTGACGTGTAAAAACATTTCGTCCTGCTTTGCTCGGTAAGATGAGGTAACACCATGGTTGCTTTGTGAACTATGGCGTTAAACTATCTCCATGGAAACAAGCAGGTGACGCAACCAGGTCACGTCATGTGTCAGTTCTGTGGAGAGGCAAGCCCGCTCACAGCAAGAATGCGTGTTTTTCAAGCCTTTTGTTTCCGATTGAAAACACCTGTAATTGAATGAATGCAGGTTAGATGTGTTTAATGCCACACTGTGGGATATTCCAGGCAAAGCAATAATATCGGTTTCCTGCTTTGGTGACGTGCATGAAAACATTTGGTCCTGCTTTGCTCAGGTAAGTTTAATGCCATACTGTGATGTTACCTCTTCTTACTATCGCCATGGAAACAAGCAGGTGATGCAACCAGCCCCACGTTATGTGTCAGATCTGTGGAGAGGCAAGCCCACTCACACCAAGGATGCATGTTTTTCAAGGTTGGTGTTGGTGATAAATGCAATTGCAATTGAATAAATGTATAATAGATATGTTTAATGCCATACTGTGGGATATTCTAGGCAAAGCAATAACATCTCCATGGAGACAAGCAAGTGGCACCCCCCCACCCAAAAAAGCCCCATTGTGCACCTTTAAAAACACTCTCGGTCACAAACAACCATAGCCATAACACTGGCCTCTTATCCAGTTTATTTTTGAAGTTTTAATTTATTCAAAGTCAGACCTGTACTACTGACCCCTGCAGGATGATTTGTGTAATTCAATTTGACTGGGTCTTTGTGTCATTTTAATATCTTATGCAACCGTTTAGCATATTCCCGGTGGGTCCAGTGGGGGCTTGTGTACGCGGAGAGGTTGATGTAATAAATGGAACTGAAACAGCTAAGGTCATGATTAGTCACAGTTATGAGATACGGTCTGAACTCACACAAAAGAGCCTCGTTCAGCCCGTTTTTTTGGACGCCGCCGTAAATTCAACTTGAAGGTTATTGAAAAATGTTGTTAAACTAATCTCGGGTGAACAGTATGGCTCTGCGCGTTTCAGAGATTTATGTGGTACGAGCTGGGTTGCATATGTGAAGAAGATAAAGAGGAGAAGGTTCAGTTTAAGTTCTGTTTATTTTTTTGAAGCCCAAAGTCACAGCAGCAGTCGCCTCGAGATCTGTGATTTACTCAACAGAAAGTTATAAATCCAACAGTGAAACAGACACTGGTCCATAACAGACAGATTAAAAAACTTAGAAAACAAGCACATGGAGAACTGTCCCAGAGCGCCCCCTGTCCTTAGACCCTCCTCCTGCAGGAACAACTTAAACAAACCCATTGGGAACAAGAGGAACCTCGAGGAAAACCACAGTGAAGGAGAGATCTACTCCCATGGACTAAACCAGGACTAAACCAAGACTAAACCAGGACTAAACCAGGACTAAACCAGGATTAAACCAGGACTAAACCAGGATTTTTTAACTCTCTGTTGGTTAAATAAATGATGTGGGACTGAACCAGGACTAAACCAGAAACTAAACCAAGACTAAACCAGGACTGAACCAGGACTGAACCAGGACTAAACCAGGACAAAACTAGGACTAAACCAGGACTGAACCAGGACTAAACCCAGACTAAACCGGGACTGAACTGGGACTGAACCGGGACTGAACCGGGACTGAACGACTAAACCAGGACTGAACCAGGACTAAACCAGGACTGAACCAGGACTAAACCAGGACTGAACCAGGACTAAACCAGGACTGAACCAGGACTAAACCAGGACTGAACCAGGACTAAACCAGGACTGAACCAGGACTAAACCAGGACCAGCAGGCTGCAGATGTTTCCAGGACTAGCACACATTTGCAGATAAGGGTTAGCGAGTCAGACTTGGATTGTGTCCTGGGGTGGGACTGTTGTTTTTGAAAGTTTATCTGGTGAAATGTTCTACAGTGTCTTCAACAATATCAACTGTGAACTATAATCTATTTTGAGTTCAACATTGAACTTCCTATTCAAATTTTCCAGTCAACACAGGTTAGTGAAGCATTAGGCTGGTGAGACTTTAAAGGCTCTGTATTATGTAAAATTATCTTGTGAGATTTTAGTCATGTTATAATGTTGTTGTCTCCTCAAAAACATCCCTGGAGTTGTGTTTCGTTTCGTTCACACATGTTTGAGTAACACTTTATTATTAGTCTGTCTACGTCTCCAAAGCTCAAAACGCTCAGTCTATCTACATCTCCAAAGCTCAAAATGCTCTGTTCCACCTTGTGATGTCATGAAGCGGTAGTTTTCAAATTGTTGTTTTCTCATCACAAACAGACCTGGAGTTGTGTTCCGTTTCATTCACACATGTTTAACACACAAACCCTGCATATTTAAGCTAAGCTCTTCTCTCAAACAAAAAATGCTCTGTTCCACCTTGTGATGTCATGTGGTAATACAGGAAGTGCTCCACTTTATTTTAAACTCCATACACCTTCACTAGAATCATTTGGATAATTTCAGCCCTGGGATTTACAATCTCTACTGAACTAAAGGTAAAAGGAGCTGTTAACGTGAAAATTACCTCTTCATGACATCACAAGATGGAACAGAGCATTTTGAGCTTTGGAGATGTAGACAGACTAATAATAAAATTTTTAAAAAATATGTGTAAATGAAACAAAACACAACTCCAGGTATGTTTTTGAGGAGGTAACAGCATTAGAACATGACTTAAGGCTCACAAGAGTCCATTTTGTGTAATATAGGACCCTTAAACTCTCTCTATGTAAGAAACTCTTCAGCTTCAGTGAATTATGTAAGAGTTTTGCATATGTAAAATCTGCATTGACCTCACACAGTCAAACCCGAGTCTGTACAAAGTGTGCAAAATAACATGGACCACGGCATGTTTTGACTGCTTTTACTGGATCATTCCAAGTTTTTAAATCTATACATCTTGTTTCGCTTTTGCCGTGGTGTCATATCCACTTTAGACAAAAGATACAGTGTACGCGCTGTAGCTTTGGTGAGCTTTGCGCTAATGGGAGCCGACAGGAGGCGGGGCTTGTTGTTCTGCCACTGAGCACTTTCTTCATTTCTTGTCTTGATTTGATGAATATTACAAAAACAGGCTTGAACCCGGGTCAAGATGTATAGGAAATGTTTGGCTTCCAGAATCGCAGGTTTGTTATTGCAAAGGACGTCTGGATTATTATGTTCTTAATATAATCATAAGGATTTAAAGGGCCTATATGTTTTTATTTTCTGATCTATGTTATAATGGCGTTACCTCCTCAAAAACATACCTGGAGTTGTGTTTTGTTTCATTCACACGTTTGAGTAACACTTTATTATTAGTCTGTCTACATCTCCAAAGCTCAAAAGGCTCTGTTCCACCTTGTGATGTCATGAAGTGGTAGTTTTCAAGTTAACAGCTCCTTTTACCTTTTGTTTAGCAGAGATTAGCAATTCCAGGGCTGAAATGATCCAAATGAGTCTAGTGAAGGTGTATGGAGTTTAAAAACACAGTGGAGCACTTGTCTAGTGAAGTGTATGGAGTTTAAAAACACAGTGGAGCACTTCCTGTATTACACTCTGTTCCACCTTGTGATGTCATGTGGTGATACAGGAAGTGCTCCACTGTGTTTTTAAACTCCATACACCTTCACTAGAATCATTTGGATGATTTCAACCCTGCTGGAATTGCCAATCTCTACTGACGTAAATGTAAACAGTAGCTATTAACTTGACAAGCTACCACTTCATGACATCACAAGGTGGAACAGAGCATTTTGAGCTTTGGAGATGTCGACAGCCCAATAATGCAGGATTACTCAAACATGTATGAATGAACCAAAACACAACTCCAGGTATGTTTTTGTTGAGGTAACGGCATTATAACCTGGCTTAAAGCTAACGAGAATCAACTTTACGTAATATAGGACCTTTTAAAAACGTAATTTCAATGTAATCTATTCCCAAAAGGTCAAACTATAAAGTCTGTCTGTCTATGTCACATTAAAGAGGGGGTATTACACTTCTATGGGGTATTAATTGTTAACACATAACATATTTACGAGTCTGGGCTTGTACTGCTAATCCCAAGGAGGGTTTGAATAGTGCCCTCAGACATGCAAGGCTGACATGTAAAACCTCTGAAGGAACGTTGTAACATCGTAGGAAGATCCAAAAGGTCGATTTTGCATAACGACCCTCTTTAAAGTTTGATTTGTAAAGCTGGTCACATACTTATACTATTAACTAATGTAAATGAATGAGGATAATGTTAATATTGGTGAGTAATTGTTGGACTGTGATGTTTCCTCTCAGCTATAATCATAAAATTGGATATTGTGACATCTCTGGTTACTGCTGTTCAAATGATTAACTCAGGCCTGTTTTGCAAAATGTTCTTTTCAGAGCTTTTCAGAGCCACGTTCTGGTCGTTTCTTCTCATTGAGCCTCTGAAGTTGTATTTGGAGTAATTGGTGTTTGAGTAATCTTTAATGCCTTATTTTCAAGACGCCATTTTGCCGATCTACCCCCGTTTTCACCTTCACCGGTACACGCCCACTGTGACGTACACGCCCACTGTGACGTACAGGCCCACTGTGACGTTACTCGCCCCTGCGATGTACACGCCCACTGTGACGTATTTGCTTCATTCTCCCTCCCTCTCTCTCTCTCTCTCTCACTCTCTTTATCTCTTGCTCTCTCCATCTCTCCCTCTCTCACTCGCTCTCTCTCTCGCTCTCTCCCTCTCTCTCTTAGGCTTTCTCTCGCTCGTGCCCTCTCTACTTTGCTCTCTCTTGCTCGCTCCCTCTCTTTCTCCCTCTCTTTATCTCTTGCTCTTTCTATCTCTCCGTCTCACTCATTCGCTCTCTCTCACTCCCTCGCTCTCACTCCCTCTCTTTCTCTCTCGCTCGCTCGCAGTCGCTCGTTCTCTCTCGTTCTCTCTCCCTCTCTTTCTCTCTCTTCCTCTCTCGCTCTCTCTTCCTCTCTCTCTCGCTCTCTCTCCCTCTCTTTCTCTCTCTCTCTCCCTGTCTTTCTCTCTCTCTCTCTCTTGCTCTCTCCCTCTCTTTCTCTCTCTCTCTCTCTTTCTCTCTCTCTCTCTCTCTCCCTCTCTCTCTCTATTATTTTCTTAATCAGTGATATTCGATACTCGTTTTTTTTTATTTGCTGCTCGCTAGTGTGATGTGCAGCTATCCAAAGGGGGCGCCGACAGCCGCTCTTTGTTGTGATGACGTTTATGGCGACGTCAGCTCCCACTGGGCACCGCAGTTTTCTAACGCAGTAGTCAGGGGACTTGTTTCTTTTATTAAGTCGTTTTAGATGAATATTGTGATTTAAAATGTGTAAATTATAACATAACGATCCACGGGTGTCTTAGATTATAACTATAAAGCGACACAAGCACAATAGGTCCGCTTTAAACCCCCGCGAACATGACTTTGACTTTGTTTGCTTATGTCATGGCCAAAGATAGAGTTGAACGTGTGCCGAGGTTGACACCATTGAAGGAGCCGTTTGCTGAGGCTATAAACACATTAGTGAATCACCCCTCCTCAAGTTTTATCGCTGGCATTGGGTCAACGCTCTGATCGTGCTCGGGGCGCAGCTGCTACACGCTAGGCTATGCTAGCTCCATGTTTGAACCGTGTGACGCTGGTTCTTTTTAAATGCGTTTGGCCCTGACCTCACTATTGAACTTGGAGCACGCACAGCTGTCACATGACCAAAACACTGACGCACCAGAGGAGGTATAATTAGGTGAGACACTTTTAGGGGGACAGGAAGTCAAACGGTGCTGGACATTTGAAAGTTGATATGGACATGGCTCCTGTGTAGTGAAGACGTTTCAAATTATGGAAAAAACAGCAACTTTTTTATATTATAACTTCATAAATAGAACAAATTAAATATGCATTATGGAACATTTCTGTTTTTTGTTTTTTTTTGTTTTTTTTTCATTTTTCTTTATTTATACAGGGAGAGGCTAATGAGAATAACCCAATGAGAAAGACTCTTTTTGATGAGCACGTTGCTTCTCCTGCTCGTCACTTTGGAGATGTTATTAATTTGCCTGGAATGTTCCAAACTATGGCTTTACTTATTTAATTAGCATTTATTCTATCATTTGTTTTTTGTTTTTTTATTGTAAATTACATTGAAAAAATGTACATTATTACTGTGAGCGTGGTCTCCTTTCCATAGATCTGATCTGTAAATTGGTCTTGTCACCTTGGAGATGTCATTGATTTGCCTGGAATGTACCAAAGTATGACTTTACTTATTTCATTTGCATTTATTCTATCAGTTTTTATTATTTTAGTATATATTTTTTTTATTGGAAAATTACAATGAAAAAAACCCAAAACATGCATTATTACTGTGAGCGTGGTCTCCTTTCCATAGATCTTACCTGTAGCGTGGTATGATCACCTGCTTGTCACCTTGGAGATGTTATCGATTTTCCTGGAATGTACCAAAGTATGACTTTACTTATTCTATCTTTTTTTGTTTTGTTTGTTTTTTAATTGTGAATTACAATGAAAAACATGCATTATTACAGTGAGCGTGGCCTCCTTTCCATAGAATGTACCGGAGTATGGCTTTACTTATCTCATTTGCATTTATTCAATCACATTTTTTTCCTTTCCATAGATCTGATCTGTAGCTTGGCCTGGTCACCTGCTTGTCTCCATGAAGATAGTCTAGATTAATGCCAAACTGTGGAACATTCCAGGCAAAACAATAACATCAGCAGGTGGCAGACCCTACACAAGAAATGTTACAGAGTACACCTTTAAATGAGTTGTAGTTTTCATTTTGCAGTTATGTATCAGGTTCAACACTGTACAGATCTGAAACCTCCATGAACCTCCATATTTTGTCCCTCATGGCGTCCACTATTTTTTAAAATTTATTTATTTTTTCATATAATTTTAATTAACGTGTGAACAAATACAGGGCTGTCATTTAGACAACACATGGAGACATGCCTTTTTATTTTTACATAGCAAAAACTAAAACTTCAAAAAATAAATCACACAAACCTATCACACAATAAATGAGAAAATAAAATAAGAGGTGTAAAACAAAACAAAAAAATAAACTAAAAACTAAAAATAAACAAAAACAAAAAATTACAAAAAAATTACAAAAAATAAAATAAAAAATAAAATAAAAAATAAACAAAAAATAATAAATAAACAAAAAACTAAAAAACAAAAAAAAAAAAATCAAAAACAAAAAAAAAAACCAAATAAATAAATAAATAAAATAAACAAAAAAAATAAACAAAACAGGACATAACCTCATTAACCCCTTGAGTTCTGGATTGGGAATGTGTTGATTTCCAGTGTAAGCGGAGATGGCATCTCGCAAGACGTAAACGCCAAAACTTTTAGTGTTTGTGTTTTTCTTTTCTGGCTTCATCAGTGGAGTGAACTTCAGATCAAATGGTTGAATCTCTCCTCATCTCCTTTGCGCCAAGATCTTACCGAAACAGCCCCACCTGTGAAACGATACCGGAATCTCACCAGCTGTGCGATTACCAGCACCATAAGCGATGCCTACGTGCACTCCGCCATGTATACAAACGCTGTACACGCCACCAAAGGCCTTAGGAACTGAAAACCTTATAAGGTGAAATGACTGACTTATGTGAATCTGTTTTGCAGCCCTAACTTTGGTATTTGTGGCTGGGAAAAACATCAAGTATGTAGAAACGACATCCTAAGGTCTTTTTTTTTTTTACCCTCCTTCCCTGCATGCATCCTGAGGCCCTGGCTGCTCCTGGCATTACGTAAAAGCCAGACTGCATCCTCATGTATGTGTTTCCACCTCAGTTTTGGTAAATTATCCAGCAGAGCCTGACTAAACGAATGTTTTTAGAGCCGTGTATGAGTGTGTAGCTTTCTGACATGCTGATTGGTGCAATTTTGTGGTACGTCTCAGTGTGTGGAATCAGTTACGTGGCGTTCAACGTTAGTTTGAAGAAAATTGGTACTTTATGTTCTGATGAAGGTACATGGTTTAGTGTTGTAGTTTGCGTTCACCCGTGCTGTGTACAGATGGAACTATTTTTACTGTGACAATTTATGTTACGAACTCAGCTGTAAAAGACACAGAGCAATTACCGTGGTCATGTTTTTATGTAGCACTTTCCCACCACAGACGCTGGAGGCAAGGTGGGTTAAGTAAGACACTTAGGACATACATCTGTGGGCGCTGGAATCGCATCGCCAGATTGTGGGTCACTGGATTTGACCGCTCAACCATTTTTACTCCTACTCCTGTCTCTCGTTCACTCGCTGTCTCTCGCTCTCTCTCGCTTGCTCGCTGTCTCTCGCTCTCCCTCTCTCTCACTTGCTCTTTCTCTGTCTCCCTCTCTCTCGCTTGCTCTTTCTCTGTCTCCCTCTCTCTCCCCCTCCCTCTCCCCCTTCCTCTCGCTCTCCCTCTATCTCTCTCTCCCCCTCCCTCTCGCTCTTCCTCGCTCTCTCTCTTTTGCTCTCTCTCCCTCTATCTCTTTCTCTTTTGCTCCCTCTCCCCCTCCCTCTCTCTCTATCTCTTGCTCCCTCTCTCTCTCTCTCTCCCTCTATCTCTATCTCTCGCTCCCTCTCTCTCTCTCCCTCTTGTTCTCCCTCTCTCTCTCGCTCTCTCGCTCCCTCTCTCTCTCTCCCTCTCGTTCTCCCTCTCTCTCTCGCTCCCTCTCTCTCTCCCCCTCCCTCTCATTCTCCCTCTATCTCTCTCTCTCGCTCCGTTTCTCTCTCCTCCTCCCTCTCGTTCTCCCTCTATCTCTCTCTCTCGCTC
>JACM01012547.1:0-20585 GCA_000787095.1 Periophthalmodon schlosseri
TGAGACGCAGGCCCTCGCGCCGACAGACACACTCCCACTTTAATTGCTCCCGGGTCGGATAATTGTGCGGTTGGACAGAATTGTAATGGGTCGTGAGATGGTCTATTGTCGAGATTTACTTAAAGGGCCCATATTACGCTGTTTTCTGATCTATGTTTTAATGTTGTTTCCTCATCACAAACAGAGCATTTTGAGCTTTGGAGATGTAGACGGACTAATAATAAAGGGTTATTCAAACATGTGTGAATGAAACAAAACACAACTCTAGGTCTGTTTTTGAGGAGGTAACACCATTATAACATGGCTTAAACCTCACAAGTCAGTTTGTGTAATATAGGACCTTTAAAAGTGGCATCAGTTGGCACTGTAAAAAAGAAAGATGACTTGAGTTCATAATATTGATCTTTGTTTGAGTTCTGACTTTATTTAAATGTTTGTGGTTGGGTTTTCTGCTGTTACATAACTGGGGAAAAGTGAAGCGGAGTAATTTCTGAGTGCTTGGTTTGAGTTTGTAAACACGCATACTGAAACCTTAGTGAATTAAAGTGGAACTAAACACTAAATTAGCTTTTTTTTTTTTTTTTCTCAAGCAATTTCAAGTACTACGTGACATCACTCAGGACATCCCTGATTACAGCCTGTTTCTGATTACAAACACCTCCAGGGGCGGAGTTTGAAGTGCGGATACCTGTTAGACCAATCGCACTGTTTTTTATACCTCCAGACCCCTCCCCTCCTCTCCCCTCACTCTTCTTTAGTCCTCCAAATCCCGCCCCCCTCTCCCCTCACTCTCTTTTTTTGTCCTCCAGACCTCGCCCCTCCTCTCCCCTCACTCTCTTCTTTAATCCTCCAGACCCCACCCCTCCTCTCCCTTCACTCTCTTCTTTAGTGATTCAGACCTCGTCCGTCCTCTCCCCTCACTCTCTTCTTTAGTCCTCCAGGTTCTGCCCAAGTTAACTGCTCTATATGAAATGTGGTTGTGGGAGGAGCTTAAGTGTTTAGTCCCACTTAAGGCAGAACACCCCCACATATGTTTTTGATGAGGAGACATGAGAACGTGATTAAAAGCTCCAGTAGTCTGTCTCCTTTAGCTAATCTAAATCATTACATTTTTGTAGTGAATGCTGAACTTGGTGGAGTACTAAAATGTAGAGGTGTTCTTCTTTCACTGAGGGCTGTGTATATATGCAGTATATCCAGTCAAGGGGCCACAGCAAACTAATATATTAAAAGTGAAGGGCCACAGTCCGGTGTGGAAAACATGTCATTCAGATGCATTTACCAAAGCTCTGACAGCCACCACACGTTTAATCAGGCTTGGGACATTCATTTTCATCACAGTGCCGCCTGATGTTCTGAAGATTATAGTGGCAGAATTACACCAATTTGCAGTAGAAAGTACTACCTATACTCAATTCAATTCATTAAAAGCTTGTGGTTTGGAGCAGAATTCATACTTTGGAAGAAGAAATTTGATATGTTTTTTTGTCTGTTTTTTAAATATCATTTAAAAGTCTATATTGTTTATTTCTGGAAATTAATATTGCAAGCCATTTTGATATTTTTTTAATAAAACAAAAAAATATATATATCATAATCGTGAACATTTCATTTGAGGAATAAAAAACCTAAACTTTTTGTCATATATACCAATATAGCCACAGAGCCTGCCAGACCTACACAAAAAGACAGGGCCATTTAAGAAGACTCTGCAGTCACATAAGACCTCCCTTTAAAAGATCCACTTGAGATTGTGTAAAGGGTTTTTTCACAGATATGTGTTTACGTGTTTATTTTTTACCGTGTTCTGTCAGTTTGCGTTGCGTGCTAGCTTTGGACACTAGGGTGAAATGAGTTTTTTATGACTATTAAAAGGATTGATAAATGAGTGATATTTTTTCATTTTGTGGAAGGTCAGAGGCATATTAATGATTCAGCTCCTTTCAAAACAGGAACATTCAGTTTATCACATTTTTGCAGCGATCTAATTTGTATTGACCATGAAATGTCTGTGCCGTCTCTCAATGACATATTAAGAGGAGAGCATGGTATGGCACTACAAGGCTCTTCATTCTTTATCCAACAAATGGGCTGCCGGTCGTTAGAAAGTGCTAAGGCTTATCATTATGTTACCAAAAACACATAGTTTGTCATTCATTTCTTTGATTACTTTTTTTTTACATTACCTCTAATCTTTGTCTTCAGATATGAAAATAAATGTTCAAAACAAATGTAGACTTATGGCAATTGAAATATTGATTTATTTATTCACATTTTCAAAAGACTTTTTACATGAAAAAGTGAAACTTTTTTCTCCATTAAATGATCCAGTCAGACAGCATTCTTTCTTCTGTTATTTTGTATTAAACACTACCTTGCTAAAAGAAAGTTGCATCTCAAATGGTTATACTTAAAACATGAATAATTAGGCCTGTCATGATAATGACTATATCCACTTATCGTTCAATCTATAAAAGCTGGAACTATATATTTCGAGGCTCAGTATTTAGCAAGTGTGTCCAATTTCTTTGCAAAAATTGAGAGATTTTTGCTGTTTTTAAGTAATGTATAATAAGATTTGAGCAGTAGAGGGTTGAATACATAACTTCTATGGCTAATTATTGGTTTATTCTGCTAATGATGATGGCAGCTCATGCTCATAATGATCCTGTCTATTTCAAAATGTGTTCACTGGGATTGTCCTGTTTTATGTTAATAGTGTCAGAGGCATAAGCAAGTGTCAATGTTATCGTTTATCGCAGTATCTCTCTGTAGCAATATATCATGCTCATGTGACAGGCCTATGAATAACAAATGTTCTACATTTGTGACATTTTGGTGTTGCAGCAGTAAAGTACAAAAACATAAGCAGTGTAATAAGAATACCAAAAAGTAGCAAATATTCAGGCTTACAGGATTATATTAGTTCCTCACTTTTGATTACCCATGTTTACTTGACCTTATACTTTTTTTTTTTTTTGAGCTTTTTACCATGTTGTAATTTAGCTTAAAGCCATAGTGTGTAACTTTTTTCCAAAAAACATGTTTTTTTCATGCTGGATGTTTTTTATTGCACTGCATCTTACTGTGAGCAGTTAGAATGCATTTGGCCTGGAGGAGGGCCTTCTCCTGCTTGTTTCCATGGAAATGTTGTTTGGTTATAATATTCTACAAAATGGCATAACACTTTAGATATACATGTGAGGTAAATACCAGGATATTGTATTGTGAAGTTTGCACATAGTTACATCCCTGTTGCACTCTCACTATCATTCTGTATCACTTAAAGAAGACATACTGCACTGCTGTCTGCTATATAGTTATAATCTATGATCATTATTATTTTGAACATTTTAAATCGCAATATTGATCTAAAACATTTTTTTTTTTTCCATTTATGCCAAAATGGCTGTGCAATGCTACCGAATCCCACATGTATCACTGATGAAGAAAATAAATTTGGAGAATGAAGTAAGTACAAAGCAGTGGGCATTAGGGTTGTCAGAAGTATTGAAAATCAGATACTAATTGATACTAAAACTAGTATCAGAATTAGATACTAATTTGAGTATCGAAGTATTGATACTAAAAAGTCAGATTCACAGGACAGAAATGAACCTTTCCTGAATAGCTTTAGAATGATCTTGAGCTGTATCAGAACAAGTATAAGACATATAGACTAGTATACGCCCATGGACCACTATGGAACCTACCTGGACCACTGAGGATTACACAGATATAAGGCCACATGTGAATATAAGAAAAGTACTGTTATTTAATGTTGGAAATGACATTCTGTTGTCTAAAAAAAAAAGTGTTTTGTTTTATTACCATTGTGGTATCGGAATCAGTATTGAGTATCGAGTTTGTTCCTTAGCCTCCTAAGACTCGAGCTCTTGCATGGCATGCTTTATCAATTTCACTTTGTTATTTGGGCTTATTGGGACGTGATGAGTGTAAAAATAAAGAATTATCTTTTTACATTATGAGAAAAATGATGTCCACATATGAGGATATTTTTTCAACTTTTTAATGATTTTGACAGAACAAAATAAAATTGCATTTGAATAATGATTTGCAAAAAACTATTAAGTGCCTGAACGCAGCAACATTTTTCCTGAGTGTAAAAACAAAATGAGAAACAAAAATTGGGCCTCTTGGAACAATGAGGTTCACTTGAAGTGCTGCTAACAGGTGCAGAAAGACATATGCCTTTAACAAAATCCATCTTAAATCTAAACTATAATGTATTACACTCTTCTGTTACTTTTAAGTGTCAGTTTAATGACCTCATATGTAGACACCAGGACCTTGTAGAGAAAAAAAATTGTATTGTGGCCTAAACAACCCAAAATGTGTTGTCCACATATGTGGACGCCAGGTCCTAGGAGGTTAGTATTGAAATAGTTTGAAATTTGAGCATCATAACAACACCAGTGGGAATGTGCTGGTGGCAGTGAAAACAGGGAACGATCAGAGCAATGACATATAAAGATGACTGAAACATCATGAATTGCTCCAAATACAACTTCAGAGGGTGAATGAGAAGAGGAAACAACTATAACACGGTTAAAAGCTCTGAAATGTCCTTTTTGCAGAATGTGCCTCTTTTAACAAAGTAAGTGTAAAATAAATATTTTTTCCTTTTTCATTTCATTTACCTTTTATACAGGGAGAACCCAATGAGAGCACTGATTGTGTGGTCCTGCTGTAGTGGTCCAGACGGCAGTGCCAGAGAAGCAGATGGTGATATAGCGCGCCGGTGGAGAGGTGTAGGGCCAGTGGATATTGCACATATTGATGGGCACATTAGCTCTCTTTACTCCCAGGATTATGGCCGTGTGTGTGGAGCAATATAAAGGTTTCCTGACGTGTCAATCAGCTGTCAGGGCCTATTCCACAGAGCAGACGGCACCTGTCACCGGACCTTTCTCACCTGCTCCCCGAACAGTCACAACTCTCAACCACACACAGGACTCAGAAGACATGGAAGATCTGTGTTTAGGGACAACATCTTAAGGCATAAACCATTTGTCTCTAGTGCTATGGAAGTCTTTTAATAAACAATGGCCAATTCTAAGAGATCATTGATTATATATGAAAAGAAAAAAACATTTAGTGCTTCAGTGAATGCATAAGATTTTTCTGTTATTAAAAAAAAAAAAAAGTTTGGATATTTTTGCAGTAGTAAATGTTTTATAATGTTTAGAAATGTTCTTTCGCATCAGTTTCACTTCACTTTTGAACACTTGGTCTAGGTGTCTGACTCCCTCTGCTGGCAACAGTGGGAAGTGCAGTATTTTGAAAAGACAAATTAGCAGCACGACTATTGTCTACTCTGTATGGCCTAAAGATGAATGTGATGAGAGCACATGGACTTCAAAATAAAACTTAAAACTTATGTCCATGCAGAGGGTTGAGACAAAAATATTACTCCAGGTATGAATTTTGAGTTCTAACACTGCAGCACAATTGAATGAATGAATGTAGCAAAATGCAGTGTCTCTGGAATCACCCGTTCATGGCACCCAAATGTCTAATTCAAACATGACTATAATTGTAATTTACACAGTTTTAACGTGAGCCTCAAACCATTTTATGTCAATATGTTTTATGTCTAGTGATGGAACTTTTGGCTCCTTTGTGGGATCCAAATCTTTTGGATACATTCATTTCAAAGAGCTGTTCAAAAGACTCTTTTACCATTTATTTATGACAGAGGCCAGTGTGAGAATTCATTTAAACTCATCAGAGAGAAATGACCAAGGCCAAGATTTCATTCTAATAGTTTAAACTGAGGGCAGGAGTGTGTTTACCCTTGGGAATGGTCTAAAATCGAAATAAACGTTTCACTACAACAATAATCATTTAAAAACTAACTGTTTTTATGATGCCAAATATGTTTTTTGGTACAAAAAGTTCTCACTCGTGTTTCCTACTCTGCTTCTGTGCTGATTCTTGATTCTAAAAAGATTTGGTTCTTTAAAAAAATGAGATCTGGTTCCAACTGTTCACTTTAAGGAACTGTTCAAAAGAGCCGACTCGCTCACGAGTGCTGTCTGACAAAGTGACATGTACGAAAACTGTGACTGTGGATTGCCTGTCAGTTTATGTTTTCAAAGATTTGCCGTTGTCTTGTGGATGAATAAAACATCACTGAATTTGGTCTGGGCGTGTCAGTTTACTATTCTCCCACAAACCAGAAGATTGCTGGTTCAAATGGTTTAAAATCTGCCACAATTAACATTACAACTTTTTCGTTGGCAGCTTTGATAGAATATAGGGAGCAGACTATAAAGCAGTGTTCATTTTGAGATTTACATGAGGTTATAGTCTTACTACAATTATTTGGTTTTAGTCAAGACTTAGTAAAATAATTCTTTTTAGTTTGTGTCTAGTTTTAGTCAACAAACATGTTGTGCTAATGTAGTCAAATAAATCCATAATGGTATTGGTCACCCAGAGATATTTCATTCATTTAAGTTTTTAACCTTTGTAACTTTTCAGTTTTAGTTAAATCATCAGTTTTTTAGTCAACAAAAAATACTTTTATTGTCTAGTTGTTGTCATTATGATTACTTTTTATGAACAAACATCACATTTCACACAATCCAACAGTCTTCAACAAGCTGCTCTTCTTAGTCGGATAATATCCTGATGATATGAGCTAATACTTTGTTTTAACAAGCAAAAATATGACATTGGCAAAATCTCTGACGAAAAGTTTAATCTAAAATGAACACTGCCTCAAACCCCTTTAAAATCTATTCCATAGGCCTTCAGGATTTTCTGTAGTCTGTTCTGTATATTGTGCTCCACCAGTAGCTTCACCTCTGCACTTACAACTTGTCCAACTTTTTTGCCATTTGACAGCCTAACCCAATCCCCACGCCTTCCCTGCCTGTATTAGCTTCTATGGCTGTAGCGGCACGTTTTGCTAGCCCTGCTCTTTTTGTGACCCGCGAGAGTGATTGTGTGGCGGGAAAAGGGGCACGCGCTTTCTGGGGGCATCCATTCCACACTCTGGATTTATTGTAGAATCCAAGCGTCGGGTGGAGAGGCCGCGACCTTGCCCGTCTCAGGTCTGCAGAGTGCTGATGCCTCACTACCCACCAAGTTATTAAAAACTCCATTACCGCCATTCAAAGGTGGACATAGCTCACTCCGGGGATATCGAGATGTCAAAATCCGGATTGATTTGAGAGGGAAGACTTGGGTAAATGTAGAAGTAGTAAAGGAAGTGGGTCAGTGAGGGCTGGACAGTTCTGTTCGAGGCGCATCCATCAAAGGCTTTTTCAATAACGCTTCCTCTGTCTCGGCAGATCCTGAAGGAGGTGAAGGATGAAGATTGGGACATCGGGAATATCGTTTTCACGCTGACCAACAGGAGACACGGAGAGAAGTGCATAGCCTACGCAGAGAGCCATGACCAGGTACATGTGTCCACTACAGGTCCGCAAGGAGGGAAGGTCAGCCGTATTTCTACCAATTAGTTGCGTAGTCAAATAATGATTTATATTGCACTCTGAGAGGCATGTTTGATTTGTCTTTAAAGGTGCACTATGTAACTTTTCATGCTGCAAGCTTGTCTCTAAGGATTCCGATATTTTGTCTGGACGGTTGTCTAGTATCAAAGCTGAGTTTGAAATTTTAGTATTAAAGAATAGGCTCGATACTGATTCCAACACCACAATGATAATTTAAAAAAATGCTTTTTATTTAGACAATAGAGTGTCATTATCATTATCAAGTCATAGTACTTTCTTTTCTATTCCCATGTGTCTTATATCTGTGTAATCCTCAGTGGTCCAGTAGGTTCCATGGTGGTCCATGGGCGTATACTAGTCTATGTGTCTTATACTTATGAAAGATACAGCTCAAGATCATTCTAAAGCTAATCAGGAAAGGTTCATTTCTGTCCTGTGAATGTGACTTTTTTAGTATCGATACCTGCTCAAATGAGTATCTAGTTTTAATACTAGTTTTTGTATCAATTAGAATCAGATTTTTGATTCTTTCGACAACCATATTGCCTAGTGTGTTTTGATTGCCAATACCTTGAAAAACATTGCATTGTTACTGTGAGCCTTTTTGTGCACATAACACATGACCATTATTCAAATATTATTGAGCAGGTGATTAGTCATGATTATTCCAGTCTTTGCAGCGCTAAAAGGAAGGGTCAATGAAGTTTTAAACTTTAATAAAGTTTAAAGCTTATATGAAAATTATAAACTTCTATTGCACATATAATTAGAAATGTATCATTTAGAAAAATATACAGCCATTTTGAAGGGAAATAGCTGTATTTGAATCACGATAAATAATCCTAATTTCAACCTTTATTTTTGAATAATATGTGGAGTTTACCGAGGATTAAGACGACATCCTAAAACCTGCACTGATTGACTGTTTGTTTGGTGTAAGGACGCTGACACAAAGCCCTTATGTGCAGGCGCTGGTTGGGGACAAGACCCTGGCCTTCTGGCTGATGGACAAAGAGATGTACACCAGCATGAGCTCCCTCATCCCCATGAACTCCATCATCGACCGGGGCATCCAGCTGCACAAGATGATCCGCCTGCTGACGCACGGCCTGGGAGGGGAGGGCTACCTCAACTTCATCGGTCAGTCTCATACTAGACCTCATAAAACTCATGTGAGATCAGACCAGCTAAAAGATGACATGACTATTTTTTTAAATGGCTAGTATCTGTCAGAGGGGTTTTAGAGCTGGTTAGTCCTGGGTTAATCCTGGATTAGTCCTGGGTTAGGCCTGAGTTAGGCCTGGGTTAAACCCGGTTTAGTCTTGGGTTAGTACAACTCTTGTGTGGTGTCTTGGGTCAGCAATGGCCAGTAGACCTATGTCTTTTTATGATTTTGAGATTTCTATACGTATGGAATCTGAATAATTATAATCAGAAGACCATCCTAAAGATGGCGCTCCATTGGATCATTTTTACTCCCGGGTAGATCTGCCAGTCTCTTCTGAATTGCATGTGATTTGTGCTTTACTTTTCCAGTTGTCCGTTAGAAATTGAATCTTTTTCTTTAAGGATATGACACAAATTGTTGACACAAAATGTTTGCCTCCCCAGATACATTCATTTATTATCCTAAAGTAATCATTTGATGTCAGCCTGCCTTTGCTTTGTTACACCCTTAAAAATATCGTCTACAAACGATTATCATGTAGTTTATAGTTTTAGACCTATGATTGGGTATGCTGAAAAAAAGATTGATCTCTTCTTTTCAAAAACAAAATAAAAATGTCTTTCAGTATTGATTCATGAACATAAACAAGGCAGACTTTAAATCATTGCCATTTATAACAAACAAATTTGTCCCATTTCTCCAAAGTGTGAAGTTTCCTCCAAATTGGCAGAGGATTGGCTCTGGACCTCTCCATTCAAAGCAAATAATTGACCCTCTATCTCGACTCAAATCTGGATAATTGTCCCACCCTGAGAGCCTATGTAACACCGTCCCGTGGTTGGTCGACATGGGACGTGTTGTGATTGTGGCTGGTCTAAAGCGGGTCATTAAAGCTGGTGGAGTGTAGGCCTGTCCATATATGGTTCCATATATGAAGGCTGGAACAATATATTTTGGGCCTCAATATTTATTGTGAGTACTTTTTATTTGCAAAAGTGTGGAGATTTTTAATACTATCAGATTTGAGCTGTATAGGTTTGTTTGTTTGTTGCAGCTCATGGCTTTTAATGATACTCTATTTAAAAAAGGTTTACTGGGATTATCTTGCTTTATTTTAATGGTAAACAGTGTCTTAAAGTAGTTTCAATATTATCTTTTTTCGTGATATGTAGCGATATATCGTGCTTCAGACTGTGTTACCGTGACAGGCCTAATGGAGTGGCAGTGTCCTTCTGCGAGCTCATGTTTTATTCACCCAGGTGAGCACAACATCTCCTCAGAGCTCTGTCCCCCTCAGGCGCTGCACAACAATCCTTGAGTGGTTATGGAATAGATATAAACACATATTTATTCTGCCGTCTGTCCGCGCGCTGTGGGCACCAGATAAACAGGGATGAATATTTCATATGACAATGCTACAGAGCTGCTGTGTACTATAGAGCCGGGCTAATGGTAAGTGATGTGATCCTCTGGGGAAAGGGAGACAAAGGGAGGGAGGCATGTTTGATTTGTCTTTAAAGGTGCACTATGTAACTTTTTATGCCACATGCTTGTCTTCATGGATTCCAATGTTTTGTCTGGAAGGTTGCCTAGTACTAAAATTTCAAACTCAATTTTGATACTAAAGGATAGACTCGATACCAATTCCGATACCACAGTGATTAAATTTAAAAAAAAAAAAAAAATTTATTCAGACTATAGATAGTAATTTTCATCTTTAAATAATAGTACTTTCTTTTCTATTCCCATGTGGCCTTATATCTGTGTAATCCCTCAGTGGTCCAAGTAGGTTCCATAGTGGTCCATGGGCGTATACTAGTCTATGTGTCTTATAGTTGTTCTGATACAGCTCAAGATCGTTCTAAAGCTGTTCAGGAAAGATTCATTCTGTCCTGTGAATGTGACTTTTTTAGTATCGATACCTGCTCAAACAGGTATCTAGTTTTGATACTACTTTTTGTATCGATTAGAATCAGATTTTTGATTGTTTTGACAACCCTATTGCCTGGTGTGTTTGGCCTTGAAAAACATTACATTGTTACTGTGAGTAGCCTCGCCTCAGATCTGACTTGTAGCTTGGCCTAGTGTCGTCCCCACACTTGTCACCATGGAGATAGACAAGTTTAATTATATACTGTGGAACATATGGGCAATGCAATAACATCTCCATGGGGACAAGCAAGTGACACACCATCCATTAGAAAAAATACATAATGAACCTTTAAATTACTCAATGTGGACAATCTGAAATAACAAAAATAAAACAAATTTCTGCAGGTACGATCACGAGGTACAATTCAGGATTATCATGTAATGTTGTCTGCCAAGTTAATCTTTACTCTATTTTCTGATCTGTTATAATGTCGTTTCCACATCAAAAACATGCCTGCATATTTAAGATTAGTTCTTCTCTCAAACAGAAAACACTCTACAGGAAGTGCTTCAGTGTGTTCTTAAACCCCATACACCTTCACTAGAATCATTTGGATGATTTCAGTCCTAGAATTGCCAATCTCTGTTAAACAAAAGGTAAAAGGAGCTGTTAACTTGAAAATTACCTCTTCAAGACATCACAAGGTAGAACAGAGCATTTTGAGCTTTGGAGATGTAGACAGACTAATAATAAAGGGTTACTCAAACATGTGTGAAGGAAACAAAACACATGCATAATACAGGACCTTAAATAAATCTAATCTAATACCTACAGATGCAATCGATATCAATGGTTTGCTTTTCCCAACAGAAGGCCTTATAGGTGGTGTTTGTGGGCATGTCTTGACTACCCCCAGGTGAGTGTCTATACCTTCAGTTTTCTTTAACTGTTTGTCCAAATAAAAAAAAGTCATTAAATAAGCCACCTAGATCACCACTTTTACTCAGTTGGAGGCTGCAACATCAGCAAATATGTGATAGATTTATGACTATCTTTAAAAGGAACACCGGCTTGAGGCTCTTGAAACTGTTACAAATGTTATTAAACTATAAAACTATCATCATAGTACTTCGCTTTCCAAGTTGTCACGATACTCGATTTTGATACTAAAGAATACACCAATGCCATGATGGCCCGGTGACCACAAATGTTCCTTGGGCACAGATCCTCCTCCCATCCTTCTTCTGTGTCCTCTCTCCTTATTATAAACGCCGATTAAATAATGTGGAATACACTTAAATGATTGTTTTAACTGAAAACTAAACTCACTCTCACCTCTGACCAGACGCTAAAGCTAAAGCCAAACGGAGCTGCAGAGGCTCAGTTACGCTCTGCTGCACAGAGCTAAATGCACCACAGAGATCATAAGTTTGGCTTTTTCATCTGTTTGTGAAAGACACACTGTATTTACCTTTAAAGAGAAGCATCAAACCTGCACATCCTCCACACTGTTTAGTTTCTCAAATGAGGCTGATGCACGACGTGAAAAAGGAAACTAGACTAGACAGCAAAAGACGTCAAACTGAAAGTAAGAGGTGTCACTGCACTTAATATAGTGAACTGTAAAGATCCTTAAAAGCACAGACCTCTCACTCTGACTAGTTTTGAAGCCAATATTTATTTTATAGCTTTTTAATAATTAATCTTATAGGCTTCTAACTTATTCTATTTTAACTTAAAGGTAAATTCTTAAATACTATTTGGTCAAATAAACAACTTTCAATAGATAAAATTAGTCATTCTTGAAATATTCTTTATTTTATTTATTTATTTATTTTTTCTTTAATAGGTGTGGAGTATAGAGTTTAATAGGTGTGGCGTGTAGAAAATGAATGGTATATCCGGTAAAAGTAACTAACCAATTGATAGCTCTTATTGTTGAAGCAATTTAAGGACAATACGATGGCTTAAATAAGCGGTGAGTTTTGGTGCACCCAGATCGTGTTCTGGTGCACCCAAATGAGAATCTTAGACGCACCAGTGCACCCAACTCAAATTATTAGTGTGGAGTCCTGCCTTGTAAGAACAAAACATTGTAGAAAACAAGTCCAAACTAGAATGAACTCGACTCAATCATAACAAAATATTCTGTTTTATTCTATCAAAGAAACATATTCAATCATTTTGAAAACTCTAAATCAGTTCATATCCACAAACTGACCTGAAATTGTGATAATCAATTGTTTGCGGTAGTTGGTGAGGAAAAAGCAGACGTATTTGATATTTGTGCATAGTATGATTGGAGACCATACTTTTCCCTGCAGCATCATTGAAATAATGAGCCAGATTAGAGATTCTGAATGTTCACTTTTGATAAATTTCCCGTCGTTACTTCTACTGCCAGAGCTTAGACCACATAGAATCTTCTCCAAGTGTTATGACTTTGGCTAATGCAGAGAGCTGTTTCAAAATTCGTTACAGATTTTAATAAATTCATAGAAAATTGCTCAAAGTTCGGTTTGTTAATGGGCAAAGCTGGTATATATGGAATATATATTAGCATTTTAGTTTGTTCTATTAAATATAGTGTTGTCACGATACTAGCATTTCAAACTCTATTTTGATACTAAGGAATTCACTCAATATTTGATACGACTACGATACTACAGTGAAGATACTAAATGCTCCTTTTTTAGTAATAGAACAGTACTTTGTTTATCTTGAGGATGAGGTCTTGCATTTGCTCTGATAAAGCTCAAAATCACACAAAATCTGTTCAGGAAAGCTCAAATGTTGTCCTGAGTATCTAGTTTCAATATTAGTTTTCGTATCGATGAGTATTTGATTTTCGATACTTTTGACAATGCTAATTAAAAGTCATTTATTTGAACATGAGTTTTTAGGTTCAACATGAAGTTTTTTTTTTTTTTCTACTTACTGTTACTTACTGTTTTTTTTATATATAGAGAGAAACCCAAATGATCAAAAGCATTTGTTAAGATCAAGGACCTTGCCATAGTAATAAAAGTTAGTGTACTGTTCATATTCTCTGTTTCATCAGTCTTGCAGAATTATTTAGCGAAAAAAGACCGTTTCTACTTTGCTTTAATTTGCCTTAATCTGTCAAGTAACGTTCACAGTTTTGAGCAGTGAGATATGGGAGGAAGCATAATATTAAAAAGCAAATAGCAGAATATTGTCCCCCTTTGAGAGCTGCTGTCAGACTGACAACAAGTAACTGTGTGATCATCTGATGAGAGCAATAATGGATGAAAGCTTCAGACAGTTTCTAATGAAGCCGACCTTAATGTGCTGCACATCTGACAAAGATGCACCAAAAGTCTTATGACTTCTTTTTATTATTATTATTATTATTATTATAGTGTGCTATGAGAGAATCACATCAAATGGTTAATAAGCACATGGCCCAGCCTCTATATGGAACGTCCACTTACGTACTGTATTTATCAGGAGTGTCATAACTACATGTGTACATGTTCTTTGCACCACTGGGCAGTTTTTGGTTATTTTTTGGCTACATAATGAGACTTAAGCGTAAAAGGTTGAATTAATAACTTCTGTGACTCTTTATAGACACAAACTATGTACTGAAGTGTTTCATTCTGCTGTTTATGTATTGCAGCTCATGATTTTCTAACAATATTGTAGATTTAGAATAGTTTTTATGGTTTAAATCTGCTCCTGGGTTTTGTGTCAGTAGCATAAATTAGTTTCAGTATTATCATTTATCATCTATATTTACTTCAGCGATATATCGAACTTGTGTTATGGTGACAGGCCTATACATAACTAATAATGTAGTGATGTACTAACTGTAATCATTTTGAGGAGCAGTGAACATTTGTTTTTTATATATACTTTTGAAATTGTGATGCCATAATCTTGAAGATGGGGTACTTGACTTTATGAGTGAGTGAGTTACAAATGAGTCTAATCCATTTTCCCCCGTAGAGTTCACTGTAAAAGCAGTACTTTGAGTAAAAAGCAAACCACCGGGATGTGTCTGCATCTAATAATGAAGTATTTTACCAGGTGGACTGCCCCTGCCGCACTTTTTTGTCTGAAAATACTGTTCTAAAGCTTTGCAAACAGCCGAGGATGGGAATACTAGCAATGTGCCAAATGTTTTTTGAGAGCTAGGAACAAGTTAGAGGCCTACCTTCTGCACTCTCCTGCATCTTCCTTCTTTTGCGGTTTGAAAATCTGGTAATGTTTGATCTCCCAGCCAAAACAAACAAAAAACACAGGAATAATGGAAATGCTCCTACTACATGGCAGCTATTAGAGTTGAAGGTGAGTCGCAATGGAACTGAAATCACAATTTGAATGGACGCAATTAGCAAATCGCAAAAGCTACCATTTTTGAAGTACCATCATTTCCTCCACAAACAACAAAATCTCTTGTCTTATTCTATATAAAAAAACTGCTAACCCTGCAGTTCAGATCTGTTCTGAAATGTCCCTGTGTGTCAGATGCCCTCCCTGTGTCTCCATGGGGTCTTATCCTGTGTAAAAACTGCTAACCCTGTAATTTAGATCTGTACAAACATGCTCTGAAGTGTGATTCTTGTATTAGTTTTTCAGTTCAGATTCCAGTATTTTTGTCAGTTCTTCTGGATGTGTTTAAATATGAACTTTGAACAGAATCCTATTATAACAACATAAATCACAAATCTAATTGCAACTGTAATGCTTGTCAGAAAAAATGTAATTTGATATTTTTCAGTCATTGTGCAGGCCTAATGCCAATTCTAGCAATGTGTCAATGTTTTTTGAGAGCTTTGAACAAGTTGGATACCTACCTTCTACCCTCACCTGCATCTTTTATCAGACAAACTTCCTTCTTTTGCAGTTTGAAACTCAGGTAATACAGGCCAGATATTTACTTCTAAATTAATGTTTGATCTCCCAACCATAACACATAAAACACAGGAATAAGGGAAGTGCAGTTCCTACATGGCAGCTATAATCATAGATATACGAGCCTCTGCAGCCATATGGTGTCTGCGTAAACAAAGGCACACACACATAAATAGTCTCTAGAAGCACCATTCTTTTTTCACATACATGGGGAGCAATTTATAACAACTAAATGCACTTTTACCCTTTTTGATTGAATCCAGTTTTGTATAAAAGAGGGATCTAAGCTGCTTCTACAATTGTGCTAAAAAGTAACTAGTACACTGAGTAGTACTTTATATACATACTTTTTACTTTTACTTAAGTACAATTTTGTCAGCAGTACTTGTACTTGTAATTGAGTACATTATTGGCCATGTAACTTTACTTTTACTAGTATACGCCCATGGACCACTATGGAACCTACCTGGGCGACTGAGGGATTACACAGATGTAAGGCCACATGGGAATAGAAAATAAAGAAATTAATTTATGTTGAAAATCACATTCTAATGTGTAAATAGAGTTTTTTTATTATCATTGTGGTATTGGAATCGGTATTGAATATCAAGGCTATTCCTTAGTATTGAAATCGAGTTTGAAATGTATTGTGACCACACTGGTTTACATAACATATTATTGCAAAGGACGAAGTGAATCATGACTTAAGTCATCCTACACGGTTGCGACTTTTCTGTATAAATGGTTGTTTTACCTCCTGTGCAGCTGTAGTCTGGGAGTGCAGTTTGAGGTACATGGTCAGATCACAGAGCTACTGAATCGTTTTGAGAGCCACACTCCTTTATAGTGGACAGATCAGCAGGACTTGTCTTTAGTTGACCAAGAATTTCTTTAGTGGACTACAGCCCTACCCAAAGTTGTTCAAGGCTATCCAGACCTTGGTAAAAGTGTGCTGTTATCCATGTGAACACTCAGAGGGCAAAGTCTCACAATGACAAAGGGAGAAGCCCAATAAAGTAAATCTGAGATGACGCGGCGTGTCAGTGGATCAATGATGGCATAGTCATTTAGCCAGTGCTGAGCAAGTACAAGCTGTTTGAGCAAATCAATTCTGCCAGCCCGTCGTGGAAAAAAGCCATTTATTTACACGGGAATAATGGCAAATAGTGCAGGGTGATAGGACAGAGGATGTGTGCGGATGGATACACAGTGTGGGTGATATTAAAGTTGCACTATGTCAGCTTGTCTCCATGGAGATGTGATTGCTTTGTCTGGCATTTTCCACAGTATGGCATTAAACTTCTGTCTTGCATTTAACTAATTGCTGTGGTATATTTCTAAAAATAAATGTGAAATTCGCACTTTGTGCGCGGCCGCCTCCCCACAGATTTGACCAGTAACTTGGTCTGGTGTTAAATGCCATTAGGGTTGTCGAAGTATTGAAAATCAGACACTAATCGATGCTAAAACTAGTATAGAAACTAGATACTCATTTGAGCAAGTATTGATACTAAAAAAGTCACATACAGGACAGAAATGAACTTTTCCTGAATATCTTTAGAATGATCTTGAGCTGTATCTTTCACAAGTATAAGACATATAGACCAGTATACGCCCATGGACCACTATGGAACCTACCTGGACCACTGAGGGATTACACAGATATAAGGCCACATGGGAATAGAAAAGACAGTACTATTGTTTGATTTTGAAAATCATGTTCTATTGTCTAAAATCAATATTCAGACATTAAAGCAGTTACAGACATGTTCTAACAAAAACAATGCTTCATCCTTTTCATTTTCACCAAACTGTTTTTAGAGGCAGCATGGTTCATCGTTGTCTCCTTCAGTGTAGGAGTAAGTATCAAAGTACATGTGACATTTTGACTTTTACAACATGGACCTCTGTTGCAGTAACCACAATATCGCAATATCTCAATGCTGCAATATCACGCTATGATCAATCAAACCGTACAAGAGGTCAAGCTACTGTGATGACCTCATTTTGTATTTTCTTGAGGCTTCACGCACATGTCCAGCGTAATTTAACAGTTTAACTATGAGCCAATAAAGCTGATGAAGTGTACACAAGCGAGTTTAGCGCAGGTAACAGCGTTGGCCTCGGAACTCATCTCTAAAACTGCATTTAGTGAACAGGAGTGTCTCTTTCTGACACATGCACACGCGTGTGTCTGTCACACATCCCTGGCTGTTGTTTTATACAGCTGTTTCCCAAGTACCACCCCAATTTACATGTATTATTATGGGTCTAGGAGCTATACTGCATAGACCGCACACCACAGTGCTGAGGGACATGAAGTTAGCACAAGAGAAATTCCTTAGCTCTACTGGAGCTCTACTACAGACATATGATTTTAAATGTATTTTAACCCTCTACTCTTCCCCTGAGAGTTCACTACTTCTCCACTCTCCACAGAAACAAGCAGGTGACACGACAGGGCCAAATTACTAATCAGATCTGTGGAGAGGTGACCCTGTTCACTGTAGGAATGCATGTTTTTCAGGGTATTTTTGTAATTGAATAAATGCAAGTTTAAAGACATTCTTTGGAGCAGTCCACGCAAAGCAGAATCATCTCAAGAGAGACAGGCAGGTGGCAGACCCTCTGACTGAAAAGTTACACAGTGCAACTTTAAGGACTGACTTGTCAAAGTTCTTGGGTTTCAAGTCTGTGTGTAAAAAGCAGAAAGTTATTTTGTGTTGATGAGAGAACTTTAATGCATTAATTGAATAAAGCACAACTCTAAGGTTTAACAAAAGTGCATTTTGTATTTTTCACCTTTTATCAGACTCTGAGTTTCCAGTCCAAACAGACTGTCCATAACCTTCCACATGCACACTTCAAATGACTCTGCTCAAACGTGGCGCCTCTGCGTTGTGTAGCACTCAGAAGCCGTCATCACTCCACAGCCTTGGTCAGACAATTGAAAACCAGTGTTCCCTATACGTTTTAGACGGCTTTATTACTCTCACAATTTCTTGCGGCTTTTAGTTTGGTTTAGTTTGGTGCTTTTCAATGAGATGTTCCACCCACATACACCCAGTAGTTCAAGTGCAGCATTTGAGCACCTTGGACTATTCACTTAAACTTCCTGTTGATTCTGCTCCAAACTCGAGGTGCCCAGAATCATTTTCTATGTAAATGCAAATGCACTACGCACTTTGTGGTTATATAATTATGTTGAATTTCAAAGGCAGTACATATTATTGAAAGAGGAGGTGTGATGCATGTTATAATCTAGTGAAATGTTTGCCTGGCAGGTGCTCCACTAGAGGTAATAGAGCCAAGTCTTGTGGTGTTGCTAGTTTTAGCCCCCTTTTGTTAAAGTGGACCTATTATGCAATATTTTTAGAGCTTTTAACCACGTTATAGTTGTTTACCCTTCTCATTTGCCCACTCGAAGTTGTATTTGGAGTGATTCATGCATGTTTGAGTCATCTTAACATTCAAGACGTCATTGCTCCGATCTACCCTCGTTTTCACCGTCACCAGTATAAGCCCACTGTAATTACTTCTTTCTCTACTTTTATATTCTTAATCGGTGAAATGCTTAGAATTCGGCAGCGCCCCATAGTAATTTTTGTAGAATTTTTTAAGAATCCACTACTACTGTGCAGCTCTCCATAGGAGGTGCCGACAGCTGTGCAACTCTTTGTTGTGATGGTGCCTCAATTTTCAAACATGGAAGTCAGCTAACATGTTTCTTCTATTAAGTCATTTTCGATGAATAATGTGATTTAAAATGACCAAATTATAACATAATGATCCAATGGTGTCGATTATAACTATTTAGCAGACACAAGCAAAATAGGTCTTCTTTAAAATCCAAGTTGCAAAGGGGACTAGAAATGGTCACAGTTTAATAATCAGCTCTCACAGTGCAATACTGTTAATTAATCTTTTTTTTTTTTTTTTTTTAATAAACCTATGGACATACAAGCCTTGATTTGTCATGTTTAATAACTTTGGATTTGTATGGACATCAACTTAAGGCCACTTTAAACAATTTAAACAACAAGAAGTTCAGCATAGGGTGCAAGAGTTCCACTTGTTGCCATTTAGAGTGAAGCATCGCAAACTAGAGCTGGTTGCATAAAGTTGTCAGTAATGAAAGTCAGGGATGTACCGATACCAGGTGCCAGTACTCATACTCGTGCTCATCAATGGGCTGCCGATATCTTATTTGACGCTCACAGCTCATCTCTCAGCTGAGCTGTGTGAGCTCTGAGCCGTGCGTTCAGAGCAGAGGCGACCGTAAAGAAGCACATTCACTGGTCTGCACATTCAGTTCAGCTTTAATCACATGTGATTGTCACGTGAACTGTAAAAATATTTAGGACTCTAAGGGTTTTTATAGTACAGAAAGATATCAGCGCAGTGCTTGACGATAGTAGCATGCTAATGTTGGTAAGTGGCACTGGTGATTATTTGATTGTGCACGCATTGTAACTTATATTTGACAAATAAACTTTGTCAAAGCAGATTTTGCGAGTGAATATTAGTAAATAGAGCAGGTTCAGAGCTTTTAAGAGTGAGAAAGTGTGGCCGACACTCACAGTTATGGTAACAGTGGCTCCTTAGCAGTTAGCGGCAAAGACAAAGTGGTAAATATTAAAGCCTGGTCTATCTAAATAAATTATATTGGAATCATACCTAACTACACTGATTTCAGTAGAAATTTAAAACAGCCAATCAAATCAGTATTCTAAGATTAAAAAGTAGGCTATACTATTAAAATCCTATGAAATGAATTAGATTTACCGCTATAATCAAACCCCTGTAAAATAATGTGTGGTTTTGGTACTCGGTGTTGGTGAGTACTCAAAATGAAGTACTCATACTCATAGTCATTTTGGAAAAAGTGGTATCGGTGGATCCCTAGTGAAAGTAGTTTAAGTGAGACAAAAACATTTTATCAATACTTGCTAACGGGTACCAAGCATAAGAAACAGCAGGTATGAGCTACAGATTAATTTAGCCCAAAACGGTATTGTTTTAATATCAAAGTCAAGTGGCTGCCGTGAATGGCTAAAACGCTGCTGAGAGTCACTCAAGTGATTTCACCATGAGCCATTTCAGATTGGACACTCTGTTGGGAACATGAGAAATCTCTCTGTTGCAATATCACTTCAATTCAAATTGCCTTCACTAC
>KN472801.1:8036-21243 GCA_000787095.1 Periophthalmodon schlosseri
GCCTGTACAGTCAGCTGTGCAACATGCAATTATTCTGACTGACCTGGGATCAGCCGCAGGAAATGAAAAGCATAAAAAAGAGGGTATAGGGAAAAGGAGAGAATGGCCAGCGGGACATATTTTCAGACACTGCCGCATGGATGAGGAGAAAGAACTCTGCGTAAAGACATAGCGGAACATGACATCTATGGTGCCTGGACCAGCTATGCTCTGACTAATGAAAAGACACAAAAAGAAACACACAGTTGCATTAATGTAATTACAAGAAGTATTAGCAATGGCCTCAAAATGTGCCCAAAGGAAGAGATAAATGGTAGTTATCAACTCTATTCATGGGTTTCAAACAAATAATTCCTTGCTGATTTGAAGGGCTTTGTGGGGATCCATAGAGAACCCTTCCCAATTCAAAAGATATAATATTTTCTTTTGAATTGCTTAATTGCTGTGACCACGGAGGACGGCTGCTGTTGCTTGAAACCCATGAATAGTGCTCCATTGTAATTCTGTCGGTCAATGGTGAATGAAAGGTATGGTTATATTTCAGACAACTCACTCTTTAAAGGTGCACTATGCTTGTCTCCATGGAGATGTTATTGCTTTGCCTGGAATTTTGTACTGTATGGAATTTGTAAGTATGGAATTAACCTTATCTATCTCCATGGAGACAAGCATATGATGGCACCAGCACAAGTCACAGGTCAGATCAGTGGAGAAGCGACCCCGGTCACAGTAAGTACATTGAATTTTTAAAATGTTTTCTTTAGCAATAAAAACTTACGGAACTGAATAAATAGGTATGGATATAAAATAAAAGTTTAATGCCGTATTGTGGAACATTCCAGGCGAAGCAACAACATGGGAACAAGCAGGGGGCGGACTGTGAGAAACATTGCGTAGTGCACCTTTAAGACGTCTTACTAGCTGGAGACAGCTTACACCATCTCAATCTTCAGAAACTGAATAAACTTTAATAGTTAGAAAAAATAGTTTCCTTTCTTTGACTATCTCTTCTTCATAGCAGCCCTTTGTCAAATTCCCCAGATGTGCTTTGACAGCAGTCTATGTTGTCACTAGCAGCTTTTGTTTACTACATAATTTGTTTGCCCGTTAGTTCTAATATTGTACAATTAAGTAAGCCAAATGAATTGACTCATCCACAAAAAGTGCAAATTCAACTTGACAGGTAAATTGTCAATTGGTAATATGTAGTAAAAATAAAAATGGCTTATTTGTCATGTATTTCATTGTAGCAAAACACAATTTAATGACAAAAACTCTGCGTATCATTCTTCAAACTCACCCACTCTGGAAAACAAAGTGACCCCTTCTGTTTTTATTGTATACTAAAAGTCAAAGTCAATCAAAACAAAATGATTATTTATAAAAAGTATATTCATATTTATGGATATAGATAAGATATGTTTTAAGATATGTTTGTCTTAAATTGACACTTAGCATTGCATTATTCATTTATATTCACTTAATAAAATGACTTTAACTGTACACTTTACTACTAGAAACATAAACATGCTGAAATAATTAAAAGAAACAACAGCTGCTGCACATATGAGTTGAAGAAATGTTACGACGCATTAGGGTTGTCAAGAGTAAAAATGAGACATTAATCACTACTAAAACTAATATCAAACTAGATACCACTTAGGCAGGTACTGACACTGAAAAAATAACAAAAAATAAGACAAAAATTTGACCTGAATTGCCTTGATCTTTATCTTAACTAATACAAGACCACTTGATAGTGAAAGCATTATTCTGCGTTGTAAATGACATTCTATTGTCTAAAAAATCTGCGTTTTTATTATCTTTGCCATATCAAATTTGATATTGAGTATTAAGCATATTCCTTAGTTGCAAAATCAAGTTTGAAATGTTCGTATCGTGACAACACTACAAAGCATTCAGCCCTAGAACTGTAATCATGTGTAAATTAGCCACAGTTAGCATACCCACCTCGTACTGTCACTCATGTTACACTCAATGCTTTCACCTTGTAGAAGTAGTAAACAAAACAGCAAAAGAACATTTTAGGGCTGTCAGTGCAGACCACTATTTATAAATGTGCAATCACGTCAAGCTTTCGTGAAAGGATGCAGCATTCAACCTAACCCAGAGAAAGACGCATCTGAGAACTGATGTTTTGATGTTCCACTGTGAAATGTAAATATATGACTGTTATGAAAATGACTGGCCTTTTAGTTTTCTATAGAATAATAAATGATTGTGTGTTTTTTTTCTTTACCGACAGCTTTGTTTTTGATAACAGTGTCCTTCGACTGATGCGTGGGTTTGACCTTATTATAACCCTTTTCTCATTTAATATTTATAATCACCAGTTTTAAGCACAGGGGGAATGAATAATAAAGACATGACACACAAACAAAGCATTTTAAATTGCGTTGTTTAGAAAAAAAATCTTAAAATGTCAATAAAATGTAAAATCTGAAGCAATTATGTTTAAAGTTAAAAGTATACATTCTTTTATGAGCTTTCAACCATGTTATAATTGTACAACATTACAACATTAGCTAGCTAGAAGTTGTATTTCCATTGAGTCATGCATGGTTTGAGTAATGCTATATTTTATATTTGCAAGTATTAAAATAAACATTGAGACACATGTGAAATTCCCCTGAAGGTGCAAGGCTACTCATTTCTGCAGTTTTGAACAGGAAGGCAATGGACGCGTTTTTGTTACTAAGCCCTTGTAGATGAATACTCCATTTTAAAATGAACAAAAATAATTACCAATCTCATGTTACAGTTCAATACTAAGTACGTAAGCAGTGTTGAAATGGAAGACATGTGAACCATACATTAATAATTCAGTGGTGCTTGGCTCAATTGCAAATGGGTCAAGTGACATAATGAGTTGCATAATTTTAAAAAACTGCCTGCTCTCTGATGACCCTAAACTTTTTTAAGATGCTTTACCCAATATAATATTCAAAATGAGTGTTACATGTTGTAATTTCTCAACATCTGAAATATTGGCTAAAACAAATCAAAAGCACATAACTGAAATCCTGTTTCCTTTCTAGGGAAAAACTGCAGCAGCAGAACTAACAGCCTCTTCAGTTTTCTCCATCTCCTCCTCTTACCACCACCAAAATAAATGCCGGTGCTAAAACGCTACGCATTCTCGGGCCTCATTGCATTCTACTCAGATAAAAAAGTCACACAAACTAAACCATTTTAAAGTGGGACTTAACACCCAAAATCCGCCCACAACCACATTTCTAATAGAGCTGCTAAACTGGGCAGTGCCTGGAGAAGCAAAGAAGAGAGTGAGCGAGGAGGAGGGGCGGGGTCTGGGGGTATAAAGAACCGTGCGATTGGTCTAACAGGTATCCACACTTCAAACTCCACCCCTGCAGCCAGGTATGTGTAATAAGAAACACCTGGCTGTAATCAGGGCAGTTTTTTGTGATGTCACCAACTACAGGAAATCGCAGAGGCCACTGAAGGCAGCACAAAATTAGATTTAGCTGTTTTTGCCCAACTACAGGAAATCACAGAGGCCACTGAAGGCAGCACAAAATTAGATTTAGCTGTTTTTGCACTGAAGTTGCCAAAAAATGACTAGGAACATTAGATGATGCAGATGATGATGCATATACAGATTTTAGTAGTGAAAAGTGTGGATTTAGTGTTTAGTTCCACTTTAAACTATCCATTTAACTTGCTTTCAAAACTGACAATTACTCCCGCCCCCATTCAGTACAAGAGAAGCCAAAATGCAGATCACAGCTTTGTATTCCCACACGTTAACATTAGACAGAAGAAACAAACATTGCTGGCAGCTACTGTAATGTGCACAGGCTTCTGTGGCAACATCTGCGTTCCTTTTCTCCCTGCTCAGAATGGTTTGATGCTTGACTTGGTCTGTCAGCATTGGTGGTAAAACATAGCATATTTAGAAGTGTTAAGTTGGGGAAAATGCTTGACTGTTAGGTGTGTAGGTGGATGTACGGCTCAAAGGCATGAACTCACCTGAGACTTAAGGTTAGCCGTTCATCTTTAGCCCTCAGGAGATCGCCTATGGAAAATGTAGCCGTGCCCAGGAAGCTGCTCTGAAAAGGAACAGAAAAAGAGCTTTTAGTGAGGATGTATGCGAAGGTTAAAATAAGGCAAAAATAAAAATGAATACATGTAAGGGGTAATTTGCAAAAAGCATGTAACAGTATTATAATGTGTTTTCATGTCATCATAATTAAATGACACAGGGTTTGTCTTGTCTCCATGGAGATTATACCGGTTTGCCTAAAATGTTCCACAATATGGAAAGAAATGTATGTATCTCATGAGAGACAAGCAGGCAATGTCACAAGGTCAAGTTACAAGTCAGATCTATAGCAAAGCGACACTACTCAGTAAGAATGCAACATTTTACATATTGTTCATTCTAAACCACAAAGTTGATACGCCATAGTAATAAAAATAGGACCATTGACTACCTGCCGATAAGCAGAATTTATAAGCCCCCCTTTTCATTCAAAGAGCAGATTTTCATTTCATGCATGGTAGATAAGTTTAATGCCATGATATGGAACATTCCAGGCAAAGCAATGGAGACGGCGCATAACAGTGCGACAGGGTCTCTTAAGGTAACACCACACATTTTTAGACATTGTTGCCATGGTAGAAAAAGACCTTTGCTAAATACAACTGTTATAGTTTTGTTGAAAATGTTGTTCAATGAGAACAACATATTTGTGAAACAGTGGTCTATAAACCTCAAAGACTCCTGCCCTTGTTCGTCCAGTGTCACAGAGGCAGACGGATGCATGTTCGAGTATCCCACTTTGTCTTCCCTTCCCTCACCCATCCTCACTGACAGCGCAGGTTTGCTGCAGGCGTCATGTGAACGAGGTGTCAGCGCACCACAACTAGGTCATGTACAGAGAGGCAGTACTGAGCCCATCAATAACACACACTCAAGACAAACTGAAACTGGCAAGACTGCTATTAAGTATAAACACAATGCTGAAAACAAGCTGCCGGTCTGCAGGTACTTGAGATATTTTGATATTAAACTGACGGGATGCTGCACAGTTGTGGCAAGGAAGCTTACATAGTATTATTACCTGAGGGCAGAGATAGTGACAGCTTAACACAATGTGTAGCAGCAAGTATGAACTCTGTTTTAGGCGTACACCTGGTCTATACTACCATTGGTCACAGCGGTCACATGTGCTATACAAAGAACGCGGACTAGACTAGAAAAAATGTCTGTTCTTTGGGATATCCAGAAGAACCATTTCAGTTAAGGGTAAAAAGTAAAGGCCAAAAATCCACAATTTCACAACAGGCATCAGCTGCATCATGCCTCAATCCAGGCCTGAACTGCTAATCACCAAACAAACAAGATGAGAGCAATCAGTTAAAGTGCATATGACAGGTTAGACTATACATTTCACTAAAACACAGTTAAAATCATTAACAATATTTGCAAAAATCTTGCCTAGTTTTTTCTAGATTTTTAATTTTGGTGAAGTTTCTAATTTAACTTCCTGGTTGGACAAGGTCAGCTGATATGACATAAAGGAAATCTCATAACCATAATATTAACAAAGGCCAAAACTCATCAAAATTGCACAATAGTTATGAAGACTAATAAAAATAAGTTACATCATTATTTGGTAAAATGAAAATTTAATCTGCCAGAAAAATCCTTGGGCATAAATTGCTGGGTAGAATTTTCTGTGTTGATGACATAGGTAGAAGTACTTCCGGTGTTTTTGTACTTTCCTTCTCGACTGTTTTCCACAAACTGCCACTTAACTGTTGTAAAACTATGATAAATATTTACCACATGTATTATCCAGCCAAACCAAGTAATAATCATAACAGTATGAAAACCTGTCATATGCACATTCTATTTGGCAGGTGCTCTTTGTGGATCCAAGTACATGGTACAAATGGCGATGAAAGAGTGGCACCTGTAGATGAGTATGAATATTGCTCTTTTGTTGGTAAATGGTCACATTTTTATATAGCGCTTTTCCACCTTCAAGGCACTCGAAGCACTTTACATCAACGAACCACTCACCCATTCACACACCAGTGTACACAGACACTGGGGGCAAGGTGGGTTAGGTGTCTTGCCCAAGGACGCAACAGCATTCATCTGTGGCAGCTGGAATTGCACCGCCAACCTGTTGTTCAGTGGATCTGACCGCTCAACCAGAGGTGTTCATGTCGAGAGCGGGATTGGAACTGCCAACCTTTGGATCAGTGGACAAACGCTCTACCAACTGAGCTACTGTCGCCCCTTTTCTTTCACTTTTTTGCTACTGTGACTTTGCTCAGACATCAAAACATAACATTATAAACATTGCTGTAAATAAAGGTTTTTGCAGACTATTTTTTCTTTTGTTTTTACCTTATTTAACCAGCATCCCAACTATTTTAGATGACTACAGCAGTGAGCTACAGCATATGCAGGCAGAAGAGAGGGAGTGGGCCAAGGACATAGTGCGCTCTGAGGTAAGCTAAAACACAGAGCTGGTACAACAGGTACAAAGGTGATGGCACATATTTCAGAGGCACAGGAGCAGCTCTTAATTAAAGCCACTGCACTGCACTAATGCTCAGACGAGTGTGCGTGCCAACACTACCCACACTGACAGCCAACAGAAAAACACTCAAACCATTGTGTTATTCCAGTCCTTGCCTTTCACAAAACCTCTATAGAGAGCGTACAAACAGGAAAACATACTCTTGTGCTGGGCAACAGTCAAAGCTTTTATCTTCCCTCTGAAAATGAAATCAAGGATGACTTTTGCTACTGTGGAAGAATGTAAATTAGCTTCAGGTATTGAACCAAGTAAGATTTTCACAAGTTACCTCGGATAGTTGCACAAAGTCCAATTTAAGATAAAAAAAACAAAACAAAACCACATTAAAAGTACATTTTATTAAACAAAAAAAAAACCAAAAACATAAAAAAACACATGGCATAATTAGAGATGATGTAATGGACTAGAAGAAAAGTTGACACATGACCCAGAAATAGTGTGTACCTGACGTTTTGTTTTTTGTTTTGTCTAGGAAAGTGCCCTGTAGCCGATACATATCGACCACAGCCGAACATTTAAGGGGCATGTTGCTGATTGACCACTAAACGATAGAACAAACAATTTCATCCAATCAGAGACAATTTATTCTGAAACATGCTCTACACTCACAGTTCAAAATTGAATCCATCTAGATACGTGTTGTAGAAATAATTAAAGTAGCCTTAGAGTTACCGTTATAGGGAGTATTATAATATCTGGTGGCAAAAACACCGAGAGCAAGAGGATAACAACCCCTGTAATGAAGGACCCATTGCACCGTGCATACAAACAACTCACATCAACCTGTCTGCCACAATATTAATGAAAGATTATTCACAAGATTATTCAGAGCTAAACAAGTCATTATAAGTAGCAAAACTCTGAAAGCTAAGTTTTAGGAACCACAAAACCAACCCAAAAACAGCAGAAAACTACTTTAAGCTGGGTCCCTGAGAGTTGCTAATGGTGGTTGCAGATCACGTTAAGAAAAAACTTCATAACCATAGCATAACTTACAGCTTATTTATTTAATTTAAACTCAAGCTCCTAAACCAATACAATGACGTGCAAAAGGAGTGCATAAAAAGCTATAAAAAGCTGATTGGTGGTGCTATCGTTTCACTGAAGGACGTCCGCCTCTTGTATGTCTCCACGGAGATGTTATTGTTTTGGCCGGTTTGCTCATCTAACAAGCACTTACAGGGTTGCCTCTTCACAGATCTGACCTGTCACTTGGCCTGGTGGTGTCATCTGTCTCCATGGAGGCAGGTTTAATGCCATACTGTGAAACATTCCAAGCAATACAATAACACCTCCACGGAGACAAGCAGATGGACTTTTTGTAAGTCTGCAGCTTGGTTGCATAACAGGCAGCGTGCAAGTCACTATTATTTTTTTTTTTTTACTGGCCAAAACTCAAAACTTCAAGAATCTGGCTAAATCAGAGGTTACAGCTTCAAATGAAAAAAAACAGTGAGCACATTGCTTTAACTTCTGCTCTACCCTCTGAAGAATACATGATTTGGTTTAGAGTTGCAAACACTGTTAATGTTATCATATTTTTGTTTAATATCTATAGGAGGTTTAATTAAAGCCAACATATCACCAGCATAATTAGATCTGAGTCCACACTGGCTTCATGCGTAATTGCCTTCCATTTAAGGTCTACATTTCAGTATAATTTAATAACGTTGGCTGTGTAACAGAAACATGTATTATCCGGGTATATAAACTCGATGTTGGCTTTTCGAGACTGCCAATTAGAGAGAAGTAAGGTTAATAAAGCAGGGGTGTCCAAACTGTGGTACAGACCTAACATAAATGTTCCAAGCTTTATTAAAGGTGTAGTGGCTCAGCGAAACCAATGTTAAATGCAACATTTTGAATAACTGACTTAATTGGCCTGTGATCTGTGGCTCTTTGCTCCGTATGTTTCAAAGTGCAAATTTTCAACATACAACTAAACTGAAAAAAAAAAAAAAAAGATTATATTTTGGCACATAACATTTAAATTACGATTTGAATTAGGTTTATCCTCTAAAAAACTAGAGAGTTCAATTAGTTTAGTTTAGTCTTTATTTGAAGGGACAATGTACAGAGACATAAAGCTCATAAAAAACACATTATAGCTAAATTGCTGGTTTCCATCTGTAGTGAATGACATTAAGTACAGTGTGTTATATTCACTTTAATCAACTACGTGTCAAAATATTGTCACTACTGTTTTGTTGGTAACAGTTACGAAGACTTATTGTCCACCTCTCAGAATTCTTATCATATTGTTTAGCTTTTTGGCTCCACTTTACTCCTAATCTAGTTTCCTCCTCCTTTTGCCGCCTCATCCTCCCTCTCTCTCTTTCCCACATATCAGATGAAAAAGGCCATCCTGTCTGCTGACCTTCTCTCCATCACTTCCTCCCTCCGCACCCCGTTTGAACCCAGTACACTTACATACAACCTGAACAATCTCTATTATAAGTGCATGAGCAGAAAAACAACAAGAAACAAGTTCCACAAGGTCAACAAGTTAACACTTTAGATCAACTGGAAAATCGATATCCAAATTTAACCATAGAAAAACGTTTTTAATTTTGTTCTAGGGGCAGTGGTATTTAATAAGCCAAAAAAACACAAGAATGTGCATAAATGGCAAAGATTATACAGAATGGTTGAATTAAACTGATACAGAGCAGTGAAATGTAGAAATGGTAGGTTATTTATAACATGAAGCTTACTCAGGATTTTGTACCTAATGCTCATATTGTGTAAGTGTGTTTGGGTCAGAGAGTTGACAGTGTGAATTGTTCTTACTTCTGTAAATCAGGGACTGCAGATGGAGTCTAGCTATTAAATAAAGAAATTAGAAGTATTGCAAATTGGTAAAATAGTAGAGTAATACCAACTCCAGTCACAAGTGGTCAGTATAAAGGTTTTCAATTCAATTTTTGAGCATTATACAACACAATTACATAGTTCAATAGGTGGAGAATTTACACCTGAAACACATTTTTTTCAAAAGACATCCACCATTGTCAAGCAGGGACAATGTCTGTCTGCGCTTAGAATTTCAATAGTGTGGGAACTGTCAATCTTCCAAAAAGGCACAATCACATTTTGCAAGCATATAAGGGATATAAGAGCTAGTAATGTTCCACTTTTACTGGAATAACATAATGAAAACAGGCATATCATTTTGCTTCTATTTGTCTTTTTATGATGAGACACCAATTCAAGCACAATTTTGGTAACCCTACCAAAACAATGCAGAACAAAAACTAGAAAATAAACCATTACTCGTGCAATACTGAAGCAATTCCCTGTCAATCAAACAGCAGTGCTTGGATCCCCTGAAGGTCATGCTACTCCCCGTTACGGCCCCTGGCTTGCAGATCCTCTCCGTTTGTTGTGTGTGTAACCTGTGTTTTTTCCACACATGTGAACCTGCTGTGGGACATGTAAATGGTGAGCTGCTTTCAAGCACTGCCCCTGATTGGCACTGGCTTCCTGCTGCTGCTCCTCTGTCCTTGGTGCGGGACCTTAACACCTGGACAATCAACTCCACCTGCTGCATTCACACCTGTATTTAAGGACTGCTCTCCTGCCATTATGGACTGCTGGACTTTGTAGCCGGTACGCCATTTTGTGTACTTCCTAGTGTCTCTGTCAAGTCTCTGTGCTTGACTCAGTTAAAGAGGTACTTGTTTGTTTTGTTCAAACGTGTCTCTAGTTTAAGTTGTCACTCGATTTTGTTTGCAGGCCTGTGTGACTCATGTTTTAGCCATTTGTTAAATCATTGGTATTTTTTTTTAGTTAATGTTCTTGCACATTTTTTTTTTAGATATTTCAGCTAATGTATGTTAACTTATCTTACGTGGTTTATTCCTGTTAATTATATTATCACTTTTACTATTTTCCATCTTGGTTTTTGTGACCGCCCTGAGCCTAGCCTAGCTGGGTCATAACATAGACGCGTCTTCCTGCTAATTCTGAGTCATGACGAGCCACTCCGGTCTGGCCTTATAACCCACAACCTCGGGCGCTGGACCCAATCACTTGCAGAGGCAGAACCCTATATCCCCGTGTATCCATTACTCGCCCGCCCGCATCCCGTGCCTGCTAAATGTTCTTAGAAATCCATTCCTTAGCATCTTTTTATGGCCCCTCACGATGAAGGCTTTAAAAGTAATGAAGCTCTCCTGAGACATCTCCCCTTTACGTGAGATCAAAGTGGCTGTAGCGCGGTGGAATGAGCCAGAGATGGGGGGCCGATAGCAGGAGGAAGAAAGAAGACAAACGATGCTCTTCCAGGATCATGGAGGATTGATTATGACGCTCTTGCTCTGTTCTGCTCTCACGCGCTCCGTCTATCCGTCTTGGCACCGACGCGTTCCCCTGACTCACGCACCATGCTGCTACCAGCGCCGCTGCAGGAACTTTTGATGTATGGGGTTGGTGGTGTGATTCTTCAGCGAAAGTAGTGATGAGGTGAGGATTTACATGAAGAAAAGGTTATGGGAGGGGTCAAGAACAAAATTACTGGGGATATGGTTGCGGGCTAAGATAATGAGTCCAGCCACAAGGGATTCTGATCCATGGAATTCTCTGCTATTACGTTACAATTGCTTTGTAGCTCTTTGCACAAACCCTGGCTTTAACCTTGTTATCCATAGTTGCAAGTTTGCTCACCTAAGTAATTCATGCATTTTAAATCATTTATAGCATTTTAAATTAAAAGTTAGGCAATTACCATTATTAATTAACCAAACTGAAGTTACTTTGGCAAAACGTAATCCAATATTTTCTTGTTGGATTTTTTTTATTTTCAAAAGCTTTTCTGGCCCAAAGGCTTGATAGGACGGGTTGTAGCATAAACCGGGAAGAGGGTAGAGGGTAGAGACATTCAACAAACCGCTGAGGAGGACGTGGTGGCATTCACATACGTGCAAAGCATAAACCACTACACCACCGGCAACCACTGGTTTAATATTTAGGAACAATATATTCTTATATCTGATATACATTCAACTAAAATAGTGACTTACAGATACCTGCAGGTGAGAGCATTTACCTCTCTTCTTTATATAGTTCTAGCTAAGGTTTCGGTTCTGATTGCAGCAGCTAAACACATATTTCATGTGCGGCCTTTATCTCAATTCCTTGGTAAACAAACAATGCCTTGAGAGACATTTTATTCCAGCACAAGCACCTATACCTACAGTTAAACCTTTTAAGTGAGGCAGAAACATGAGAGGACTGGCACATGGAGCAGTTGTGAGGGAGATTGAAGAAGCCCATGGAGAGCTCTAGGCAATCGCAGCACTGGTCTGTGGGAGCTCTGAAGGCCTGGGTTGGTCATCACTTGGCAGAGGTAAACGGTCCGAGCGGAGCTGTAGATCTATTGATTTTCTGCACACCCGGGGTGACAGCGAGACACGCACACACGCTCACTCTCTATCTCCAACCTGGACTATCTGTCTTTGCCTATTCGTTCTGCACTCTCGCACATACGTACATGCTGTGCTAGTGTGTTGTTGCTATCAGCTTTGAGCACTCTGCATGTTGGTCTTGTGATAAGTTTTGCACAAGATTTTGCAAATGCGAAGTTGCCGTGTTATCATCGGTAGCTTTATCTGCAAAGGTTGCAGTGATTTCACGATACAGTAGCGATATTAACCTCTAAGTATATTTGTTGCAATATTGTGAGAAATATCAGAAATATCCCTTGTTTTCTAGGCCCTAATGAGCTTTTAATGGTATCTTTAACTTGTTTAGTTTCTGCAACGTATTTCAATCAGGAGATGATGCAATGTGAGTGATAACCAATTAATAGTTTATTGGCTTGATAAAGATTGCATTAGTCTAACTCTGCCAAGAAGAAATGGCTTGATTGGCTGGCATGCCCATGTTTCTTATATTTTTTGTTTTTGGAAGAACATTTTTTTATAAGAATTCTGTAAAATTGTGAGACGAGGTAATAGTCACTAACATTACCAAACAAGATGGCTATACTTAATTGGCACAGCATTATTTTTATAAGAATTTTGTCTTACAAGGTTTTGCACAGTATGTTCATACATAGTTTCAAGTTTGGACACTATCCATCCATTTTCTTCTGCTTTATCCGGGGCTGGGTTACAGAGGCAGCAGTCTGAGCAGCTTTCTACACACACTTTCTCCAGGTCTTCCCGAGGAATCCCGAGGCATTCCCAGGCCAGCCGAGAGACATAGTCCCTCCAGCATGTCCTGGGCTTTTCCCGGGGCCTCCTCCCGGTGGGACGTGCCCAGAACACCTATCCAGGGAGGCATCCATAAATGCCCGAGCCACCTCAGCTGGCTCCTCTTGACGTGGAGGAGCAGCGTCTCTACTCCAAACTCCGAGTTCTTTCTCTGTATCTAAAGGAGCGCCCAGCCACTCTGTGGAGGAAACTCATTTCTACCGCTTGTATCCGTGATCTTGTCCTTTCAGTCATTACCCACAGCTCATGACCATGAGTGAGGGTAGGAATGTAGATTGACCAGTAAATCGAGATCTTTGCCATGCGACTCAGCTTATTCTTCACCACAACAGTCCGATACAGCGACTGCATCACTGGTGCAGGGTAGGTACAGGCGGATCGGTGCAGACGCTG
>KN472802.1:23771-86009 GCA_000787095.1 Periophthalmodon schlosseri
GAAACAAAGAGAACGGTCAGAACCAGGACCAGAGCTGGAGGTCCAGCGCTGGTCAGAGCTCACTATCTGAGTGTTCACAGACGGTGAGGCCCAGGTCTCATTTATAAAGCTCTGCATGACATCATCACTAAGTGTCCGCTGCAAGTCCAAAGAGTGATACACAAGAAAATATTCAGACACATGAAAGTGAGTCGATGGCACCAGGAAAAAAGACAATTTAACTAAGCGCTCTATGTCACTATCAGTGAACCCCAGATTTAGACGTACTATGGTACCTGAAGTTTCACCCTAAAGAATAAGTTAGAGTTATGGACATGGACAACATGAAATTGGGGGCTCATATTATGGTTCATATCGACATGTGAGACATTATCTATAAACAGAATAAAAATGCAGTTACCTGATCCTTCCTCTGTCACCATTCCCAGGCCTTCGGCTTTGTTCTGTCGCTCAAATGCATTTAGGTCCAAAACACTGAAGAAAATCACAACTGCTGTTAAGTCGTGAACACATACCAGCTAGAAAGCTAATTTAACACAATGAAAATAGCATTCACATATTTCTGTCCGCTCTGTGTAGAAGGAAAGCTCTACCTGCACGACTGCATGAGCCTGGCCAGACTCTGGAAGAAACCCACATCCTTTTTGTCTTTGAGGTAATCCAGCATTTTCTGTGAGGAAGAGACAGAAGACTCAGTATACCTGTGAGACCCCAGTCTCAGAAGAGGGGTGGAACAGAGTACCTGCTGCACTGTGGAGTTCCCTCCATTCAAAATGGCTATGCCCAGCTTCAGAGTAGAGGCCACCATCAGACCCATCTCACCTGAGGGACCAAGGCATCTCAGTTCAACAAATGTATGTCTTATTCACATAGACTTCTAAATCCAGACACATGCTCTATTATCTGACTGATTTATTATAGCACAGTTATAATGTAGCCATAGCTTCTACACACATACATTTACACAGTTCACAGCTAGATTTACTCACCACACCAACTAAATTTAGACACCTTAGGCACTAAATGTTGCTTTAAACAGGAACCTTTTTTTAATACATTTCCGCCCTAAAACAGCTCACTACCTCTCAATCCCCTGTGTTTCATATCATAATAACACATCAAATACCCCCAAATCTCTCTCACCTCCATCTTTTTATGAAAAATAGTTCTTTAATATCAAAATGTTGTAATTTGTTGTAAAAAGCCATTCACTTAATGTGAAAGATGCAGTGTAATTTAAGAGGACATCCAGCACCTTTGCTTGCGCTCAGAGTTTGGAGCACCATCTCCGCAGCTCCACGATCGTGCAGTCGAGCCTGCTGGTACAACAGCTTCTGCTTCTCCATCTCCTTCTCCTGTTCCACAGACAAATCACAGACTACTCATACACAAAGGGAGAATCATTAATGCATAGTTCAGACCAAAACAGGACAAACCTCAAAAGTCTTCACCTCTTCACCATCTTCATCCTCTTCATCATGACAACTCTGAGAACCAACGACACATTCAGAGACTTTCTAAAGAGGTCACTGTACCTCAAACTAAAGAATTATATAGTAATTACAAGAAATAAAACACGTCAAAGGTTAGAACAGAATTAGCTGTTTCAAGATTTTTAAAAAAGGCATGTGAGCAGTCCAGTAGATTATTATTGTTTGTGATCAGCTCTAGTGAAGGGCCAGCTGTTATAACTCCCAAACTGCTCTGTATTATTTTTTAGCAATTTATTAATACAAAACAGGAAAAAACATTCTTTCTTGTTGATGAAAGAGTTTTTCTTATATTAAGAAAAAAATACCAAGATATGGATTTTTAATTATTTATTTTTTTATTTTATAATTGGTAAATAGAGGAGGAGCTTGTACCTTAGCCATAATGTCTGCATAAGCCATGTACAGCAGATCCTCATCCAGTTTACTGCAGCCAACACACAAAGAGAGAGACTTCAGAGATTAGAGCACTTTACCTAGAACATTGTCCTGTTCACATACATTAAAACGAAGAGCAAAATTATTAATTTCCTAACTATGTAAATGAGAACAATACAGGTTTGAGAGTAAATGCATTTGTAAATTTGACTGTGAATCAGTAACATATAATGTATAGAAAAGTGATTGGAAATTACATTAACACATTACTTGAGAGGGAATGTGTGCAGGGTGTGTACCATTTCTCAGTGAGAGCCGTTCTGCTGAACAGCTGAATGAGCTGGTGCAGAGGATCAATGAGCTTTACTCCTTCTTCTTCATCTAATGATTCTTGTTCACCTGGTTTCTGTCAAAACAATAAAAAAATATTAAATAAGTTTATTGAACCAGAGCACAAAAGACAGTTTGGATTGAGTACTTACTGCCAAATCCTCTATGAGTTTATCCTCAAAGTAGTGCTCTTCTGCTTCTATCCAGGACTTCTCATAGCCCTGCAGGAATAGGTTCACTGCACGGTGCCTGTACAGACAGCAGTCAGTAGAAACAGTCTTAACTGTTGGTCCACATTGTTGGTGTGTGGACTTTACCTTGGTAAGTTGTAGAGAGGTGCCATTCGGAAACATGCCACCACTGCCCTCTTCCTCTGTTTGGAGAGCAGCTTATGCCACACAGCCTTCTTACTACGCTGAGGATGCTCCACCTGAGGAGGATAAGACTGAAGTCATCTATAGCCACACTTATTCTGTGGAAACAGAAGCTCGAGATAGACCTGGTCCAGATGGAAGAGCACGTGAGCAATGTCCAGGACCCTGTCCACAGTCTTGTCTGGGTCTGAGAAGTCCTCACAGTGACTGGGGAGCTCTCGGTACAAGGCCCTCTGCCAGCGGATGGCCGGGTCCTCGAGCTATGGAACAAACAATACCGCGAGTATCAGGGCAAAGGAGTCTACGATGTTCATGCTCTGCCTAAACTCACCTTGCCCTGCAGGTGGAGGTTGTTCCTGATGATCTCTCGGACTTCATCCTCTGTGTCCTTCTGTTGACAAAGGCCTGGGTGGTTAGATGTCTAGACTGAGTGCGCTGGGTGATACTGGACGCTGTTATGTTAAGTTGTACCTGAGTGAAGCGGTTCTTGGCCAGTGCGATCAGCTCCTGTTCCCCTGGAGCACACATGTTGAGCCCCACAGGCAGCAGCCTCTTCAGGGTGGCCACAATCAGACTGGTCTGCATGGTGTAGCGGTCTCCCTTCCTCTTCATCTTCTTCCTTTCCTGGTCCGACACTAAGCCCTAGACAAGGCCAACACAACTGCAGTGAACCACACTGATGATGCATTATGTTATTGTTAACATTATTATGTAACTTATTGAGCTCAGATATTTTACCTTGGACATCTTACACTTGGTGTCAGAGATGAGAAATGACATGTTGTTGATTTCATTCTGAACCACAAAGTTCTGCTCCTCTCTCTTGAAGTTCTGCAAAAAAAAGAAACATTGCCTGTTGTTTCTCTTTAAAACTATAAAGCTGAATATGAATTAATTAAGTCTAAAATATATCTTACGTGAGATTTGGCCCAAAAAATAAAGACCTCAGCCACCATCCGGAACAACTCCTCAGCGTCAGCGTTTGACTCCTTTAACCACCGTGCCCTGTCACAGTCCACAATCTTTCACTTCTTACATCTAATAATACGGTTTACAATATTGAAATAATAATAATGAATAGTCATAGTTTTATAAGTCGTAGAGTGAAAAACTGCACAATTATAAACTTTACATGAGGTCAAAGCAAAGCTGCCTAAGAGCTGAGAAAAAAACTATACGCAATAACTATGTAAATACAGCAAAGGTGTAATACAAGGAAGACTTGTATTTGAAAAACCCAACCTGTTTCTGTGGTCTGTACCTGTTGTAGTCCACAAATCGGATAAGCAGAGGGTAGAAGGCGTACAGGTCCCGCACCAGGATAGTGAACTGATCCATGATAAGCAGCTCAGTCTCAGACATCTCCCCTCTTCCCTCGGCCTTACTGTGCTCCTCATCCAGAAGCACCACTGACGCTTTCTGAGCACAACACACAATCACCAATACACAACACACAATCACTACTACTCAACGCACTCATCATCTTAAATTATTTTTAAAGGTAATGTTAAAGATTTTAAAGGCAGTGCACTACTGACACTTACTTTTTTGAGTTTGTCCATTAGAGGCAGAAAGTGTGTCTTGAGAAGTTCTGGTTGAGCCTTGCTGATGATGGGCTGAGAAAAGACTTTGGGACAGTGGGAGGGGCATGAGCACAGGCCCTTAACCAAACAGATAAATAAGGTTTGAGGACAAAGTACCTGCCAGCCTCTTCATCCAGGCCCCTTCATCGATACCCAGGTTGTTGTAGATGATCTTGAGGATGTTTCCCAGCAGAGCGTTCATGTGCTGGGAGGTGACCGCTGTGCAGCAGCCCTCCGCCCGCTCCGCTGTGTTCTCAGGGCCGTGTTCCCACCAGTGGGACATGTAGTTACACAGCATAGGCAGCACCACCTGCAAAAGAAGCAGAGCTGGCCCTTGCAGCCTGTGTGGGACATGTGAGGGGGACATGTGAGGGGGGGGCGCTCTTACCTCCATGACGTGGGGCATCTGCGTGTACCTCATCCCAGACTGTGCCAGCTCAGTGATCTCCTGCAGACACGTGTCCAGGTTTGGGAGGAGCGGACACACTTGGCTGACCTGTCCCTGGAGGCCAAGAGCTAAATAAAAAGATAAACATCAGCTCAAAGTTAGGACTAGAATCTTTTTCTTTTTTTTTTCCTGGCTATGCATAATAAAGCTCTCATTTTGATAATCAAATCCTTTGGTTTCTACTTTAGATTGTACAAAACAGAAGTTAAACTCTTTTCATCATGTTAGAGCTACAACAATATCACAATGCCTGTCATGGTAGCTATTAATAGCAATCCTTTCCTGCTGTTCTCACCACCACAAAGAAGGGAGCTGTGCCTAAGAAAGGCTTTCCTTGGGAGAGACGTGTAATCTACTGTTGACTGTCGAGATCCGTACCATCTGTGTTAGCATGCAATAGTCTGTATATAAACTTACCGCTGCGTTCTTTAGTAGCTCTGCTGTTGTAGATGGAAAAGGGGTTGAACTTGTTCAGGTGGGGCTCCAGGAAAGCGACAGGGAATGCAGCAGAGAACGCAGCCAGACACTTTCCTAAAGCGGGACGCTGTCTGAACACAGATATATCAGGATGTTATCAGGCAGAAAACAAGAGTCCACTGAACTACATCCAGAGGGCCACACACCTCTCCACATAGATGCTTGTGTTGGTGCCTAGCAGGTACAGACTGTTGAGAATTCTGTAGCAGGAAACCTGAACATCATCCACTGCAAAAGAAGAGCAGAATCACCTTTATAAACCAGCTGAGACTCTGGGACAGGCTGTGTGTGAGGAGCATACAGATCAAGTCCTCTCCAAAGGCATTCTGCCCAATGTGCTCATACAGGGAGGAGAGCACGGGCAGCAGAGCCACAGTGGTGTAGTTGATGATCTGGGTGACTCCACGCGGCTGCTCTCGGCTGTGGCTGAACTGACCCAGCTGCAGGTTTTCTTGGGTTTTTTCCAGATCCTCAGCGGCATTCACAAAGTAGCACCTGAGGGCGGCTTTTACTGACTCCAGACCAGTCTTCATCACTGTCCTATAACATGCACACACAATCAGAAAATGACAGCGCTATTTCTGTTACCTACAATATACATTCAGAGTCTGAGGGTCTGACCTGGCATCCAGGCTCTGGCCCAGGATCTGCAGACAGTTAACAATGGAGCTTGCATTGTTCCCTGTTAAAGAGAGGCAGTTGAATGGGCATAGGGCTTGCTGTATAAGTTGTGATACTAAAACACAACACGTCATTGTGAGCAAATTAAAGCCAGTTGTTTACAGAAAAAAATACAGATTATACTATATATGTCTGTGAACAGTGGACGTACAAAAAAAACAAAAGTCAAAATAATGGATCACTTTTATAAATGATGTTTTTGAACATGTCTCTAACTCAACTTGGATGTTGAACACTGATGGTCAAAAATATAACTTCCACCATCACCCCATCAGAAGGAATAGTCACCCACATGTGCTGTGTGACATAAGCTTCTGCAGAAAACAGAGCACCATGAACACATGCAGGACCACACACAAGTGCCCTTACCAAATAAGGATATCCTGTGTCTGACCAGAACCCCCAGTTTGCAGAAAAGGCTGGACATTTTCAAGAGGAGCATGTAGAAAATGAGAGGAGAAAAATGGAGAGGGGGTATCAGAAGGTGGGTTAAGGTACTTTATTGTCCCCATAGGGAAATTTGTCCTCTGCATTTGACCCATCCTTCAATGCCGCTGGGGCAACTTGTCAGGAGTAATGCGAGCCATATTCTAAACAAATTTCTTTTGAAAATTATTGCACTCAGCTGCTTACGACCCTTTGAAACATTGGACAAAGTGTATGCAGTCAATCCACTTTAAATATTGTTGCTGACCTTGTAACCATCTCCTTCTCCTTGTTGGAGGCATGTCCACCACTGCTGATTGGATGGATGGCCGTAGACAGGAAGTAGAGCCGGTGGTTTTTGAAGTACTGATCCAATAAAGGCAGAACTACCTGAGTCCAGAGTCATAAACATGTTTGGTGAGCAAAGAAGCTAATTGGTCTGGATAAAGTGTAAATTGTGTAGTTTTGAGATTACCTTCCCAAAGAATTTGATTTGTTGTTCATGTGGAATCTTCTCTCCTTTTTGTCTTGTTCCTACATCTGACAAGAGAAAACACCAGTCATATTTTGATCAAGTAAAATATTCTAAGTAAACAAAATTATAAAAATATACGTGAGGAAACATTTGACCCACTTATTGTCGCTCTTACCAAAGTCCATCATGTGCTGGTGTGCCTGGTCCACATATGTGATAAGTTGCTGCAGGAAACTGTAGGCAAAGCGCTTCTCTATGGCAGGAGTGTCCAGCTCCGGAGACTTAACTCCCCTAAGTGAAAAATAAAAAATGTAGACAATGATGTAAATGGAATATTTCTTTGGTATTATCTCAGGTGTTCATTTTACCTGGACACTGTGTACCCGTTAATCTGCAGGAACTTGAGGATATCCTGTGCCTTTTCTCTGTCTTTGGCCTTTTCTTTGGCGGTCAGTGTGTCATACGGGACCAAGAGCGGGTGGTTCCCTCCTCCTGGTGTCGAGACAACAGTCAGTTTAAAACCTAAAAGATTCCTGATGGACTCTACAATGTACCTTTGGCTTCCAGCTCCAGTTTCTTTTTCCTGGCCCAGATATTATGGTAATTCTCAGCAAGCAGCTCTGCCATGGACTGAAGACACGCGTGAAAGCATGTGATGGTATTATTAAGCCACTCAAGTACACTATAAGTATGAAATGTAGAGTGTGTACCTGCATATCTCTGGACAGTGTTACATTGCTCATATCAATAGGCCTTGGGATGAAAGTTGGACCTCCTTCAAATGATAACTGTGAAGGACAAACATATGTTTTAGGGCAGCATCATGCATTATGTATACATAGTCTTCTGAGTCAAAGTTTCCCAGAGCAGCTCTGAACTTTAAATCCTCTCATGTAAAAGGGGGCACAGCACTGACCCCTGCACTGACCTGGCTGACCTGAGAGGTCCTCCTGGACTTGTTGTTGAGACTGGCTGGGTCCGGCTCTTTAATGCGCTCAATGCTCCAGCCCCAGGAGAGCATGGTCTTCAGAGACTCAGTGACGGGCCAGCGGTACGCCTCCTTGTCCTGCACACAGATGTACACAGCATCAGGGACACGGTTGGCCATGTACACACACACATGCACACGCATGCACACACACGCACACACACTGTGTACCTTCTCAGAGAGGCTTTTGTAAGGCTTCAGTAAGGGGTGTGTTTTGGAGATTTCACAGATTTGATCTCCATGGAACCAGCCAATGGAAAACTTGAACAAATATATAGACAAAACACATATTATTGTTGATTTAGATAATATGCTATATAAAATGGTAAAATCTGTCCTCACCTTTTCTGTGCACCACTTCTCGTGGTTGTGTTCTGCATATCGTGTAATGAAACAATCTAGTTTCTCAGGCACAGTAACACTGTGGACAAATGATTACAATTCAGATAATAGACTATATTCAGGACACAGAACCTCCTTTTGTGCAGTTTACCTAGTGGTATCTGCAGGCTGAGGAGTGAAGTTCCCCTCTGAGTCCATGGAAGACTGTTTCTCCATCAGAGTCATGTAGTTGGACTCCATGTAGTCTGGAGGTAGCGCCCCTGCCACAGCGCTGAGACAGGGCAGGGCCAGCTTAAACAGCTCCTGCTCGTACGGCTGCACACAAATATCACACCGTGAACACTGTCTGAGTCTGAATCACTTCAACTGTGTAACCATGACTCACCTTACGTGACAGAGCATCAAAGATCCCCCAGAAAAGTTTCCTTGAGAGGTGTAGCTCCTCGTCTGACGCTGCCCCGAAGCTGCCCCAGCCTCCGGACAGACAGTAGTACTTCCAGCAGCGCTCGTAGTGGTTGGTCAGTAGCTGAAAGAGAAAGCCACTCACAAAGTTATAACACACATTGTTTTACAGAATTACAGTTGCAGTTTTTGTCATAAATCAGTCTGGGTTTTTGAGTAGCAGTAATCTTGTCAAACAAACAGCAAACTGACAATGTGAAAACACTGCATGGAACTGAATATAAAATACAAATTGTAAAGTCGTGCATAACATATTCATAGAGGTCAATGCTGCTTTAGGCCAGTATAATAAGGCATGGGTTCCTTACCTTTAAAGGCATCTTGGTGTGTTCATTGAGCAGAGGGACGTCAAACACCAGCCTCCTCAGCAGATGCTGCATCATAGAAGGCCTCAGCTTTCTGCACAAGAGGGTCACAGTTAGACAAAGCTCCTTGGAGAGATAGATGACAATCTGAGGTTTAACATACCCGCACACAGAGAGCAGACACTCCTCGATGGCATCGCGCTGAGCCTTGGTCAGACAGCAGCCTCTGGACAGGCGGTACACGGTGTGAAGGAGGGAGTCGATCAAGGAGGCAAATGGCTCTGTGCCCGCAAACAGTGGAGCACATTTAGTCAGCAGGGGCAACACGGCCGTGCAGAGGTACCGGTTCAGAGCCAGCGCCATGTCTGTAGCACTGAGAGCCACCTGGCACAGAGAAACAAGCACAGTGTGTTTAGATTCATTCTAATATTTGTAGTCCCTTGGCTACCCCAGCCTCTCAATCTCGTTGTCCATTCATATACAGTAAAGTTCAATAATACTTGATTTGTGAAAATATGGTCTTACAGTATCCAGAGAAGCTGCAGCTCTCAGATCAGGTAAAAACCCAATCTCTAGTAAGTGCAGGAGGAAGTTCTGGTCTTCAATCCCATAGACTCGGTCCAGGAACAGCACCATGGCCGCTTTGTGGTCCGGACAGAAGCCAGCCGACATGTCGGGCTCCAAAACTACACCATCTGTCAACATGTGAAACATATGTCGGTATCACTTTATAATAACTAGACTTTTAATAGCCATGATAAAGCAAGAACACTGAAGACTTAATTCATAAAGAACAAATAGTTTTTATTTATTTCATTTATTTATTTGTTTATTATGAATTAAGTCCTTGTTCATGCTTTATTAAGGCTAATTAGGTGCAATTATAATAAAGTGGAACCCATATATACTTCACATCTCACCCAGTCATGCACCGGCTAACACTACACACCGATCCTAATGGCTGACCTTTGGTGAGGCTTGGCATGGAGAAGGGAATGCTGATGACCCCCACCAGGTCCTCGATGGGAATAAGAGAGCGCAGGATGGCTCTGATCCGAATTGCTTCACCTTTGCCCGCATGGATCAGCTGAATGAGAAAAAAACAAAACAAAGTGATTGTGAGGAATGTAGATCCTGGTACTGTGTGTGTATGCAGTTTCTCACATGCATCTCAGGGGCGCAGCGGCCCAGCAAGTCGATCAAAGCTGAGTAGAAGGTCATGATGGCGTTTCCCATGTGGATAGTGTCATCCTCCTCGTCGTCTATCAGGTCACTGCAGTACACACACACAAAATAGTTTTATATTCCAGTAGTCCTCTTATATTTTCTCTAGGTTTTATATTTAGAATATTGCTGCAAATGCTACACAAGTTCTGTTCAGGACCAAATCACTGAGAGGTTCATGGTCATTAGAAACAGGTTTTCCTTAAATACAGGTCTCTTACAATAAATCTCATTTGATCTCATGCAGAAAGTAAATTTCCTATTCATTTTTTCCATAGATTTTGCAGAAAAAAACAACATTAAAAGTTTGAAAGCTCAGGGTTAATCAGCTATATGGTAACTAATGACCACAAGCCTTTAAACTCTTACTATTTGAATGTTTCGAAAAGTCTATGGGGAAAAATGAATGGGAAATGTACTTCTCAAACTGCAGCAGGCTTTGAAGTGGGCAGGGCTGTTGAGATCCATATACATGATTATTCCTAACAGCGTAGATGGTATTGTTGTGGAGGGTTTAATTTAGTAAATTACAACATTATAAACTGCCTTGTAAAAATGTAAGAACAAGATATCTTACAGGGTGCGATTACTCTCCGATGTGGGGGAGGGGCCATCTCTGCAGGGATCCTGAGAAATCCTAATGGCTTCCTCCATAGCCGACAACAGACCATCTCCCCCTTCTCCTCGGAGAGCTGGGCCAAAACACTCAGGTCTGCGGATCAGGAGTCTCACCACCACATTAGCGTTTTCTTCAACACTTTCCCCTGCACAGAAATATGTTTATATTTAGGTCATGCTCAGTGTTCATCATATGTATATTTTCTTTGCACTAGCAGGAATTTTTGTTCTTATTTTGATGAAGTATATGGCCTATATGGTAATATTCAAAGTGTAGATTACAGAAAAATTCTAATATTAAATACTAAAGTGTTTCTTTGTTCCATTTTTTTTTTTTACCAAAGGTTCACTTTGAAAAGGATTCACTGGATAATCCTGCTTTAGAGCTATTGTGTCTGTATAAAATTGTTTTAATATTATCGTTTATCATTCTATTTTTCTGTAGCAATATATTGTACTTCAAAATTTGTTATTGTGATATATAACAGTCATATTTACATTGTTTAAAGACTAAAATCCAACATGATCAAATTTTACCATTGCAAAACACAGCAAAACGCAGGAAGTCCAAGTAGCGCTCTCCCTCCACAGGATTCCAGCCAATGTCGGGGTAACCTTTACGCACCAGCATTGCACAACTCTGCAAGCCACAGCCAGCCAGGTAACGCACAACCTGGAACAAGGCATATACATAATCAGTCATGCTCATGTTGTGTTTTTCACAATACATTGTTCATTCACTGCACACACTTGGCCATTATAAGCTATTACTGCCCTGGGAACCTGTGACAACACTGCCTCTTCAGTCACCATTAATGTCTCACGTACCACATTCATACTATTTTGGTCCTTTACCTTCTCCAGGTCTGGTTCCCTCAAGGCCAAAGCAAGCTCGTTGTTGTCCATAACAGAAGCCGCTGCCACATCAAGGGGAGTTGAACCACGCATGGAAGGTGATGCTGAGAAAACAATATAATATAATATAACATGTACCATAGATGGTGGTATATTGTATCACTACAGAAAATATCATTCAAAATCATACGAGGATTGTTAAACACCTCACTAACATCAGGGGAGCAGAGCAATGCCTACCTAGCCCCACGCTGCTGTTTTCCAGGAGGTAACTGAGGTGATCAAACATCGCCTTCTGGTTCTGGCGGCTGATTCGACAGAAGTAACAGAGAAATCGACAACAGTTGGCCACCATTTTGGGGAAGGTAATTTCCTGTATGACATATTCACAGGGGAAGATGGTGTCAGTGTTTAGAGAGCACAAAAATGACAAACAAATGAGGAGAAGAACAGGTGATACCTTGGAGTCTCCTCCGCTCAGGACATTGACCATCACCTCCATAACAGTCTCATGCATGCCCAGCGCTCTCATCAGATTTGGGTGCTGGTAGAACACCTTATTGTTCATGATGTCACTGAATAGACGGGAAAACATCTTAGTGTGATAAAGGTGGATTTCTTGGAACCTGTATATTTTGCTGTTAATCTCAAATTTGGCCATTGTTCTCAAAGTCAGTGATTTAGTTTTTATTTTTATTTTTTCAAAATATCTAATGTTTCAAAGCAGATCAACATCAATTATGTGTTTCTATGAGTAGATTATAACTGAAACAAGATGAGGTATGCCATTCATACCATTTTAGATGTTTTTATTATAATATTATTATTTATACTATGAATTCTATACACAAGGTATCTTATTGCAACTTACATAGAAAGAAAAGCAAGTTACAGCAATAATCATCTTGTGAAGGAGTCTACAACATGTCATGGTTAAAATGAGGCCTCTACAGTACTCATCTAGGATAGACAATAACATTATAATATGCACTCACCCAAGTCCTCGAATCATAAGTTTCTCCTCTTCTCGTCCCATGCGCACACTCAACAGGGAGCGGATCTGACCCAGAGCAGCCAGGAGGGTTATGGTGTCCTCTATTGACACTGAGTTTATGGTGTAGGTCTTAGGAAGAGCACGGACCTGAAAACATCACATTTGGTTAGTACAGCAGTCTTACCTACATCTTAACCAAAGATGTGACAGCAAAAAAATTAATTAATTAATTAAAAAAAATATATATATATCCTTTGAGTATGTTGATGGGAGTGCCTGTACTCACCAGTCCTCCGATGCCATCATATTGGCGATGGAGTAATACAAACATGGCCCGCACCAGCTCTGGGTCCTCTATGACTGCCTCCTGAGCCCATCGCACCATGGTGTCTGAAATAAGCTGCTGAAGAGTGCCTGCAGAAAAAGACAAAGGAAAATTGGCTGAGAGTGGGTGCAAAGTACAATGTTTGGCTGTATTAGCATCACAGCTCTGGAGCAGATCACACTCACTCAGTTTCCTCCCATGAGTCTCCAGAGGCAGGTGTGCCATCTTCTTCTTCAGATTAGACACTTTCTCGACTAACGACATGAGGCGCCCCCTGATGGTCACATCAGCACCCCGGTCCATGGATCTATCTTCATCCAGTTCTGTACCACACACACAACAAACCACGACCTATTACATAAAATACTGAAGCAAATTTTCATGGCAATTATTTTTGTTAATCTAATATTTGTTTGTTGGATCACCAAATCAAAACCAGCTAAAAACCTGTTTATGTTTCTGCAGTATGGAAACAATGAAAATTTAATTGGCTCATATGAGTTATTGACACCATATCTTGATTTAAAAAATTAAGTCCAAGTAGTTTACCACAATGCCTCATGAGGTCATCATGGAAGTCCAGCAGTTGGTCCCGGATGTCTGGAGGACAGGGACACTCCTGTTTCTCATCTTTAAAATTTAACAGCATGTTGATCTGCAGGACAAATTTCAAGTATGTGAGTTAGACAATATCTGTTTCAAACATATGGAGATATACATGACAAATTACCCAAAAAAACAAACAACAAAAAAGTCCTTATTGCTCTTTTGCGCATTGTTAAAGTGTGAAGCTGTGTTATAGACATGCTGTTTAGAGATAAGGTGTAGTTGGCCCCTACCTGTTCCTGGGGAGGGGAGCGAAACTCTTTGGTCTTCTTGGCCGTGAGAGCAGCGGACATGTTGAGAGCTAGCATCACTTCATTGTACCGAAAACGCTGATTGTCCTGAAGACACGCTACAAAGTCATCAGAGAATGCCACTACAGCCTCAATGCGATGGCGAAGCTGGCAGTCACACAGGAAGCAAAGCACGTGGCACATCTACAGACAGGGAAATACGATGGCAAATACATAAGAGAGAGCAACATTATGCTCTCTCCACACACTGCTACAGTGTTCTTACAGTTCAACAACTGACCACTGGAATAATAAAGGTAGGTAGCAATGTAATGTTATATGTAGCATTGTGGTAACTAAACAAACCATTGTATATACAGAATTGTAAACACAGTATAAAAATAAATGATTCAGTTTTTTAGGTTTTGCAGCCTTGCATTAATTAAAAAGGCCCATGAACTGAGCAGAGTGAGGAGAGAGTCACCTGTAGTTTGACGGACTCTGGAAGCTTCATCTGCAGTAGACCCTCTTTGTTCACAGGCCGCTGCTCCTCAGGGCTCTCCTCTGAAAACACATTTGGTTCAATCAGACGGAGAATCCTCTTCAGGTCTCCGTTCTGGAACAGTCCCATGATGAGCATGGTGTACACCAGTTTGATGACAGGCACAAACAGGAACTCTGTGGTTCCTCCGATGGGGTCCCGCACATGCTTGTTTCCCTCCTGCACAGCCTCTGTCAGCATCTCTATGGTCTTCTCCTTCAGGATATGCAGGGGGAACTCAGGGCTGTACTGGAAGCAGTCCCCTGAGCTGTCAGTGCTGTGGTTGTAGTGTGCAGAGCGGTTACAGATGAAGTTAGGGGACGAGAAGAGCATTCGGGGCTGGAGCGAGGTGCTCAGGCCGATCCCGGGGAGCCCTTGTTCATTGGTGTCTTCAGGAAACAGAGTGATGCTCTTGGTCGCCTCTGTCATGGGGACAATGTACTCATTGTTCATCATGAGGCGTGCCGTGGCATAGCTGCTCAAGTGGATGTCAATGAGGAGCTCATAGTAACCAGCTCGCAATAGCCCTGTACAGACACACAATACAGGGTTGTCAGTACTAACAATGAAAACATACACATTTAAAACAAGAAGGAAGGAATTTACTTTCTGAGCATATGCTAACAGATTACTAGCGTATGTGACAGATGTGAATCAGATGTACCGGGCATGTACTTGTCCTGAATGGCCTGCAGCAGCTGAGCCTCATCCACGTGGGAGCACAGGGCGTGGGCCACACGGCGGTTGCCCAGGGCACAGATGGCAGAGTACAGTCTGAGTGTGTGGTAGTGGAATCGTAGCAGCTCCTTTCGCTCTGACAGCTCCAGGATGTCCACCGACCTGCACAAAGAGATGCACAAAAGAATAAATGGGGAAGCACAAGACCTTGGTACCAAAGCACAAAGAGTGATACACCCACCTGTTCTCCTCTGGAATGTGCAGAGACATAAACTGCAGAGCCTCGGAGCACTGCACCAGCCAGCCATGTCTGTCATTGACCCGGGACACACCCACCTACACAACAGAGTGCACAACACATCAGCACACACATGCCGCTCAGGCACAATAAAAATATAGAGTGGTCTCATGAAAAAACAGCTCCACATTGTTAGGGAAAATAAGTGTTGTCCTAATGAGTCCTAGAGCTGTAAAGAGAGACTGGAGACTCTGGATGTCAGAGACAGGAGAAATTTATTTACCATCAGTCTGAGACATCAGTCTGTTCAGCACTGCACGTTAGTGTCAGCCATTCAAGTCTGACTATGCTTCCACCCAAGGAGTTTAAATAAGAGCTAAGAAGGAAAGTCTGGAGACAAGCTGACCGAGATAAGATGATAAGTGCATAGCACACCACTTCTGTGAGACGAGGTGACCAAGGAAACTGATAATGTTAAAGGACAAATTCTGTAACAGCTGGATGACGCCATAGCTAACCACAGAGAAATGTCAACATTGAACTGGAGGTGTCCTTGCTAAGACTATGCAGGGGGTGCCAAATTCCACAACACGCGTCGTCTGAGGGCAACTGAAATGGACAGATTAGCAAGTATAGAGGCAACACTGCACATGTAGAGACAATGCTGACATGTCACCAATTACCCACTGTTATAAATGTGCAGTTAGGATGTGCAGTACCTTTAGAAAGTGGTTTGGTACTCGGCTCCATAAAACTGGAGTGAGGAATTGGACATGGAGGCGCGGGGGGCACTGAGGAGAGGGGTTCTTCCGCTCATTTCGGAACAGAGCCGCAGATAGAGGCATGATATTCTGTCAATGAAAACCATGAACATGAGTGCTGTCTGTCTTTCTTGTTTTTCATCTAAGAGCTCTTACCTTGATGCGACCCAACTCAAATTGGAAAACATTGGGACTTGTGGCCTTGGCAAACACAGCAGGGAACAGCTTGGTGCTGGGCTCAACCTGGAGGAATATGACAGAAGTTTTAAGAATATTTTTGGAAATATATTTCAGTATGTAGCAACTCAAGCAAACAGAATAACAAGACAATCCAGAAAGACTAACCTGATAGAAGGTGCTGAGCTCTTTGCCATTGGCAGTGAAGCTCAACAGGCCTGAGGCTGTGTCCAGCAAACAGCCGATCTCTAATCCATTGTTGTTCCTGCCCTGACCTGGACTGCTGCTTTCTCCGGCCCACACCATGTAGCAGTTACTGCGCTTTATACTGGGGCAGAAGGTGACCATTAGCAACTAGACACAAAGCATAATAAACCTAGTAGTCTGGATACCCCCAATAACGTGAGTGACACTGGCTCACCTCTCGTGCACTTTGCCCTTCTCATCGCCCAAGGTTACAGTCACTGTGCGCACCTTCTGCAGCTCAAAGCCGGGGTCGTACTGATGGAAGTCTGAGGTGACCCAGCCCACCCATACACTGCTGGGCTCCTGTCCTGGGAAGATCCGCACCGAGTAGTAGTACTGTACACAGAGAACCACAGCAGCTATGAAATATTTCTTTGTTACATTTTATAAAAGGCACCCAATTGCAATAGTACTATAATATGAAACATATATGACTCTAAGAATACAAGTAGTAATACAAAGGCAGAGGTTCCTTAAATTATAATGCTAGCACCTCCAAAATGACCATAGACCCCACACAGGACCCCCACTTCAAAATGATATTGACACTTGTAATAGTTTCATTTGGCAAAAAAAAACAAAACTGTTTTTTTTAATTTTTTTAAATAGAGTGTCTTACTATTTGACCCAATTTAACTGAAATTTTTAACTTGAAAAATGTAATACTGTGTCATAACATTGACATTATCTTGATCATTTTGTGACCCTCAATACAGTGCCTGTGCCTTGAAACCCCCATTTTGGGAACCAGTAGTTTAGAACATACCTATGTTTCCTACCAATGTTGAAACAAATGTAGATGCTCAGTTCTCAACAATATACTGTACATGTGTCTTGTGTGTTAGCTAGGTGGAGCTTACAGTAGAGGCGTGCATTTCATACTCTTCCTTGTCTTCCCTGTCATCAGCCATCTCTTCTTCAGGCAGAGGGGTCACTGCAGGACAGCTGTTGTCTGGCTTATTTCTCTTCAGCATGAATCTGTGAGGCAGAGTAAGAGATCATTTACCAGACACAAGGCCCTGTTCACTGCAGTGAGCGTGGTCTGCACCTTTGCTTGAGCTTGGAGGGCTTCTCTTGGGTGTAATCTTTGTGGTTGTTGAACTCGTCTCTCTCGGGACCGTTGGGACCACTGTAGCTATGTGACGTCTTCATCAGAACCTCAAAATCTGACACAGTTTCAAAGTCCTCTAGTTCCTACAATAGTGAACAAAAAACATGCAACTAAGAGACAGCAACTATCAGTGTTTAGGCTGCATTCACACTTATCCTGTTTCATCCTGGTTTAGTCCTTAGGTAGACTTGGTTTGGACCTGTTCTTGTCCTGGTTTAATACCGCATTTAGTCCGAATTGTGATGTCTGATTGTGGTCGGTGGGTATTTATCACATTGTGGGGACTAAAATCTGTATACACACTCACCTGCCTCCCGATTTGTGACAAAAATCAAAATCCATATTACGGAAATCCTCATTAGATCAACAACATGGTTTACAGTTCTGATATGGGCTAAAATAGGTTAAGGAAGGCAAGTAGTGACTAGGGTTAAGGTTAGGATCCGTCTCTAAGAATTTTAGTCAATGTAATGTCCCTAAAAATGATGAAAACCCAACATAAGTGCAAGTGTGAACGCAGCATTAGTAAAATAGATATATAGTTTGCATCGCGGTAAAGCTGTTCACAGTACCCTTTTTGGTGAGAAAAAGCTGCTGTTGGTTGGACTTCTTGAGAAAGACTCGGCACACTCTACGGGCATGCTCAACCTGTAAAACATGATGTCAGGGTTGTTGTTCTGGGATCCAAAGGACTTCTGGGTGACCTTCAGACAAGGACAAGACTCTACACTGCCATTAATCCGCGTCACCTGAAAATATATATAACAAGAACAAAATAAGTCATGTCTTTAATTTCTTACTGTGTGGCGAACACTTATCTATCTATATCTCACACACAGGTGTTGTTCAAATGTTACTGTTGACTTATTTGTTCATGGGGGAAGTTAAAATAAAAAGCAGAGACACAAACACTCTTCTAGTCTCTTTTTACCAACTTATAATTATTGTAATACCTGTATTCACAAACTGTTTGCATTGCGGGCCAGGGGTGGTGTATATACCTCAATGTGCTGGTGGTGAGGTGGCACGGGGACAAATTGGGGCAGCCTCTTGCTCAGCCACATGGTGACGTCACGGTTCATGTTGACCGCAAAGGGCTCGTAACCTTCCTGCAGCCCACAGATGGTGAAGTACTTCAACGTGCTCACGTCTTTACCAAAGTTCATCTGGCCCACTTGACAGACCCCCAGACTACACACGGGGATAAAGCCTGGAAGAGCATACAAAGGGAAAATACGTTACTTTATGTCTGAATGCACTTAAACACAGGGGTGGATAGTAACAAATTCTTATGTTTCTTTTGAGGAATTGCATTTTTTGTGTACATTTTTAAACCTGTTCTTCTTTTAAACGTGTTCTAGTACATGTAATTGAGTGTAATTTGGCAATTTTGGCATTGCATTTTAAATAATAGAAGTTACTGAGTAGTGTCCCAATGTCATTATGCACAGCTGTCTCAAAACAAATACTTATAACTGCATTGCCTGTTATTTAATTAATCATATTTTGTATACATGCATGATATAAAATGCTTCAAAAATGTGGTAAAAAGCAACTAGTACTTTGAGGAGTATTTTTAATGTGTACTTTTCACATTTAATTAAGTAAAAATTTAGCACCCATATTTGTACTTGCAATTGACTACATTATTAACCATGTAACTGTAGTTTTACTTTTCAGTACTCTTTCAACCACTGTTTAAACGTGTAGGAAACATGCCACACAAAACTAACCATCTCCAACTTCAAAGTCCTTGAAGGCCAGCTCCGAGCCAGAGTCATCTAGCATGACTTCTCCATTGAGAGTGAACATCATGGTGTGCTCATTGAGGTCTACCATACAGCCTACCACATCTCCAGTCTGCCAGGCCCGCCCAAAGTGCTCGTTACCCTGGTGCCAGCGCTGAACCTGCAATCATCATATCACTCTATTACCATCAGTAGAAACATGAATAGGTTAAAGGTGCACTTTGTAAGTTGGAGTTCTGCCTGCATGGAGGTGTTGCTATGCCTGGAATGTGCCACAGTATGGCATTAAACATATCTTGCATTTATTCTATTGCAGTTTTTTTATTGCTCAAAAAATATAGATATCTTGCTGTGAGTGGAGGATTCCTCTCTACAGATCTGGCCTATAACCTTTGTCTCTATGAAGATAGATAGAATGCCATACTATGGAAGATTTTGGAGAAAGCAAAAAATATCCATTGTCACAACAAGGTGGCAGACTCGCCACCAGAAAAGTTGCATAGTGCACCATTAATTTTGTGTCAATTTGACAGGGACAAAATGATAATAAAAATGCATGAATATGTCAAGAAAGACTGTAGTACATATGTAGTGTACAGACATGCTCATACATACTCGCAATTTATACAGGAATTAATAAAAAGTTGTACCTTGAACCCATCAAAGACAAAAGCCTGGTCGTCGGAGCCCAGTTCTTGGTCTGGGAGGCAGCCTGGTCTGGCCCAGCCCACTCTCATCTGTCCAGCAGTAAGCACCTGCACCAGGAGATAATCTTAAGTGAGAATGGCCTTAGTATCTTTGGTCAATATCATTACAATTTCATTACCTCCAGCTCAAAGTACCACTTCCCAGCATTCACACAGTAGGTTTTCTCTGCTCTAAAGATGCGGAACCTCTCAGCCGACATACTGCTGAGGTCAGACTGGGCTGAAAGTGAAACAGACACATTATTAGAGTTAATGTACAATCATTATTATATTAAACTGATTGAGTGAGGCAGCCATACTGTGGTCCTGGTCCTGAGCCTCCAGGTTGTAGCCATAGCCCAGCAGAGTGCGCACAGCTTCTCGAAGACTGTCCTTGTTTGATTTCTTGGTTCTTTCATCCAGCAGTACATATGGGACCAGTCGAGGGTTTCTGCGATTCTTCACATCCTAAATAAGAACAGGAGTGTTTACTTTTATATGACTATGAATAATGTATTTACTATTTGTTCTTTCTGTTTGGGTTGACAATACAGCTATTGATCTACACATCATTCTGACTGTGAGCATCCTTAGATGTACTCACTGGTAAGCTATTCTAAGAGTGTCTAGACTGAGAATGTTGATCTATATATTGTATGTTCTATTGCCAAGAAGCAACATTTAGGTACAATGCACTAGACTAGTGAATATAATTTCCAATTGTATACGTATATGCATATTTCTATCAAACTGTAACTCATGAGCCTGTTGTTGTCATATTGATGTTCATGAATCAATCAAAATAACAATCATCATATTACTATAGTTGAGTGTTGGGGATCTGTGACCTGCTGGATGCCGTAGGTCCAGCCCTGGCGGATACGATCTCTGGCCCAGACGTTGTGAGCATTCTCGGCCAGTTTGTCTACCATGGCCTCCTGTGTGGAGGTCAGTCTGATGTGGCTGAGGTCCAGAGGAGCCGGCTTGTACCCACTGGACAGCTCATAACTGTACACACAAACAGCCCCGATATTAACAATGTTACACACACCCACAGGTTAAGTCAAAGTACACATGATTTGCAAAATGTACAGTTTATAAAAAGATAAGATATTGGAAAGATTTGGATGTAAATCATGCAGTTAAAAATGCGTCTGTAATTTTGTCTGCTCGGAAAAACTTACGTTGAAGACAGTTTCATACTCCGGACTTTTTCCACAGCGTGTTCATCAGCCAGGCCAACATGGCACCCCAGAGCCAGGAGGGTCCTGCGCAACAGACCACAACCTCTTATTTGCTTTCATTACATTTACACTGAAAATGGGTTAAGTCACATCACAGTCTAATGACATTTCACTCATATATAAAAAGTAAGCAACTTAAACAAAGCCTTACTTCAGAGTCTCTAGAGACATCTGCAGGTTGTAGCTGCGCTCTTGCTCTGGGAGCTTGGAGAACTCCACCAAACAAGGATGTTGCCGCTTGTTGTCATCTCGTACCTTAAACAAAAATATTACAGATTTCTGCTGAGAACTAGACACATGAAAAAAAAACTATGTGAACTCACTGCTCCGAAGGTCCATCCCAGTTCGATCTTGTTCATAACCCACAACTCATGGATGTTTTCTGCCAGTTTCTCACGGATCCTCTCCAGATGAGGTGGAAGAACAATCTGAAAACAAAGTCATTTCATGTTATAACACTTAAATTATTAATTTTTTTTGCATCAGTGGGAGGGTTCATACCTGGCTGGTATCTACAGGGGTGGGAGTGAAGGCTGCTTGGCTTAATGTAACTGTAGGTCCCACCAGGTCTTGTGCAGCTGTTTGGTCAGCACTAGCTTCTAGCTTAAGCTTTTCTCGTGGCAAAACAGCCTCATAACATGGAGCATATCCAGGAGGAGGAAGGAACTTAAACTCTCCATGACGACCCCCCAGGAGGAATCGAATTCTGCATGATAACATCCCATTTTATATTACCATATTTCTCTTATTTCTAGTTTAAATATTTATTATTTTTTGATCTCCTAACACAAAATTAAATTAAAAACAGCAAGGGCCCAAAAGACTAACAGCAAAAGCAACAACTTATACATAAAAACTCAAACTGTTGTAGACAAATTCAAACCAAAACTATTCCACTGCTCTACCACAGCCCCCTCTCCACTACTCAATCTTCCCAGCATTCAATTAATATTTGTTAATACTATTTGATTTCATATTTAGATAAATACTCACTTGACTCCAGCAGAGAAGCTCGCCACAGGGAAAAAAAGGCCATCCGCATTGAAGTTCTCAAACATGCCTTGGACTGGCTGCCCATTGATCCTAAAGGAGATACTGGGCACGCTCAGATCGAGGCAGCAGCTCACCACATCCTCAGCCTTTAGTAGGTGCTGGTTTGGGGAGCTGACCGTTCGAGCAACACAACCTGTGCAGAAGACATAGATATAATATCCATCCATCTGTTTCTGCCTGTGTTCACAACAGGGTGGAAGTAATTGGAGCCTATTTTTACAATATTATTAAGTTTATGAAGGTTTAATATCTCAACATGGTAACATTTACAAGTCTAGAGGGATCTTAATATGTCAAGTTCATTTGATTAATAATGACTATTGATAATGACTAATTAGGGTGACTCAAATCACAATATAATTGTGGCCAAAAAGAGTAAACCTAAACCTTAAGTACTAGTTTGGCTGTTTATGTTACCTTGACTTTTTCATTCAGAAAGTTTAATTTCATGAAGTTGGTCACATACTGGAGAAACAGTATTTATACACAGTGTAAATTGACATAAACTAAAAACTCCACAGAAAAATCGTTATGTTTTCCCTCACAGTAATAAAAAATAACATTTGACATTGTGATATCCTTAATATGTAGTAATGCGATCTCTTCATAGTGTAAATTTATGCTTACCTGACCAGAGGTGGAGCCCATCAAATCCATAGGAGTATAGGTCATCTCCCACTCCGTTAGCCCCCCAGCCCTCTCCTCCACTGGGACAGGGGCCATACCCGCTGGTGTTGGCCCAACCCACCCTCAGGTGAGTGGCCTCAGCAGTGATGAAAGCTGTGGCCTGGTCCACGATCAACTCATAGTACCATTTCTTATACTGAGCTGAACCCTCACTAACCCCCAGGAAGATGTTGGGACGTATGCTGAGGAGAGACAGAAGACTTTAACTGTATTAGCCCACAAAGGCTAGAAGCTAAAAACCTACAATATAAAAACTGTCTGCCTAAATATTGGATGTTTATTGCATATTTGATGTATATGAACCTGCTGACGTGATTGGTGAGCCTGGTTTGCAGTAACAGGTCTCGTCCTGGGAGCAGGTTGTCACAGATGAGGTGCTGGTTGGAGCGCACTGCCACACCATTACACACACACAGAGAGCACAGCACATCCAGGACCTACCACAAAGAGAGGAGCTGTAAGAGGGTTTTATGATACTAGTCATGTGGATATTACACATGTTTTTTGTTAATTAATTAATGAAGTCATCTTATGTTAGGATGTGAATCTAATGTAGGTCATGTTTCAAATGTGAAAGTGTATGTTCAGAGAATGGGAGTACCTTATGGTTGCGCCCATGCTTATCCAGCAGTGATATGATGGATTTGATATGGCCCTCTTTGATAATATTCAGAGCCTCAGGACTCTCCACCAACACACAGTGAAGCACTTCCAGTATGCCTGAAATGATTTGAAATGGTTGCATTACAGCCTTATACTAAAGAGATCATTTAAATGAGTTCACACAATCTATATGACCTACCAGATGAAGCCTCCAGTCTCTCAAGTCTGCTGATGAGCCAGTCCAGTGAGCTGGAGAATTGGGCACAGTTCTTTCTGTTCCCCCTGATCAGAGCAGCTGCAGAAGAGATATTTTAGAGAGAGAGAGACAGAGAAGGAAGGGGTGGAGAGAGAGAGAGCGAGAGCGAGCGAGAGAGGAAAAACATTTTTGTTAATCAATTGATGACTGGCATCCTTCTTTTATATAAATACAGACTGTAATCTAATGTTAACACCAGAGTAAAATTACGTTTTTGTGTTATGCTTTGTAAAGTCACAGGGGGAGTGGGTGTTTGAATTTTAAATTTTGCCCAAGGCAATATTCTCATTGTTTAAAAACAGTAAATGCCCTGTATTTTTCATCAAAACACATTATAAAAAGCACAGTTTAAAATCACAAAATGTACCCAGCAGCTCGTAGAGGGAGTTGAGAATGGAGCTCCAGGCCTCTCCAGCCGCTTGCCCAACAGCTTCAGCAAAATGTGCCGCACTGCTGTAGACATGAAGGTGGTCTATGCACTCTAGCACCAGGCTGATCATTCCCTGAGGGAGCATTACACATATTCATAGGCCTAAACACCAGACATGGCCTAACAAATGGAGCATTAAACAGGGGTATTACCTCCTCCTGGAAGAGGTTCTGTCGGTTCTTGAGAGCTCTCAGACGATTCTGCTTGACTTCGTGTTCAAGCTGCTCATCGGGGGGCTGGAAGTAGCCAATAAGGTCCTGCAGACTGAGGCTGACTGAGTCTATGGGCAGCTCTGAGGTAGAACTCTTCCCTTTTCTCCTCAGAGTGTCCAGATCCCTGTGAGGCAGAGAGGAGACATGTTCACACTTGAGCAACCACCAAATTGAAAATTCAGACTAACCGTGGAACTAAACCAAGACTAGACAAGGACTAAAGCGGGACTAGAACAGGAACAAACCTAATCTACAATAAGACTTAAACTGTGTGTGAATGTGCCCTAAGGCTCGTACAGGTTTAGATCCTTGCCCATGAATATAATATTGCCTTTTACTCTGAGATGGTTTTAAATAAATGCATTTATATTTGCTGAAAATATATGTTTTTTCAACACAAATTTAACAAAAACATATAGACTGTATAGATTGCAGTGTTGGTTTAATCTGTTCCACTTATTCCGCCAGATAGTAGTTGGATATTGTGTCATAGTTGTGTTATTACAAACCGGATAAAGAGATTGAAGAGGAAGGCAGAGCTGCGGATGACCCTGGCAGCACGGCTCTCCTCGTGCTGAGACCGAGATAGTGTCAGCCCATCGTCCATGTGGCCCTCGTGGTGCATAATGGCCTATATATTAAAAGATTAGACAGGAATGACTCAACAACACAATGTAGACAATTTGTATCTACACTGCCATAAATGTTGTATGGTATTATCTAAACAACATTTTGTCATATAGAGTATTGGTAACTACCTTCATATTTGTAATGTATTGCATTTATTATCTTATACTTTCAATTTCATTTGTACTTCATTTTATTTACTAGGAAATTTAGTTCAATATAACAAGGATTATTGTTTTTCATTTTAGAAATTTCATATACATTTATATTTATGTTTGGTAATTTGCGTGTTTGTGACTTGAATAATTTCCCCTCAAATAATTGTGATTCTGATTTGTAAAGGACATTTTGAAAGCATTTTGTCTGGAGAAGTGTGTGGAGAGAACTGCCAATTGTCACCTCACCTTTCTCTGTACTCCTCCCATCCGTGCACACTTGGCATCCACTGTCTGGTAGGTGAGCCACAGACAGGTATCAACATGCTGAATGTAACACACTGAGTCTCCATATTTAATGTCAGGAGTGCCCATCCCATCCACCTCCTTCCTTACTCCAGGGTCAAGCTTTTCCTATGAGCAGCAGCACAGTATATTTAAGATACAACACTCACTTAGTACAATGTAAGTATACAAGCCTGCTATCCATTAGAAAGGCCTTCAACACGCACACAGACTACACTTCAATGTGCACATCAGAGTGGAGTGAGTGTGTGCTAGGCTGTGTTTTTTACAGTGTGTACTGTTGTTGTACCTTGGAGGACCTAAAGCAGAAGGCAGTAGACTTGATGTCGGCCCTGTCTTTGTCCATGAGCAGCAGAACACGGTCGTGGCTCAGACTCAGGTACTTCCCTGTGGTCACATGACGCAGTCGGAAAGGCTGGCCCCAGCGAATATGGCTCCCACTCCACCTGAGAACAATAGGGTTTGAGTGTGATCACAGATTTCCTTTTAAATGGTTTAACTTTAAAGGGGACATATGCAAAATTGATGGCACAATGGTAACACAATGGTTCCCTCATCAATAGATTACAAAGCTGTATTTTGATTCATGTATTGATTAGTGTATTTTTGAGTTATCCTGCATTGTCCTGTATTTCAATGCTGAGAAAATATTGGTTTTACCTACCCCCTATCCCCACCCACATCTCAGTACTTGAAAATATGAAAGACTTAGTTATACACATAGGGTTAAAAATGTTCAGTAGCCATTCTTCAAAAATAAAAACACATGAAATGCCACTGCAGTCAATAGTACATTTTTTTTATTAATAAGCCATTTTAGATGCTACTTATAATTAACAAAAAGTAAGATTGTACCAGAGAGAGATTGTAAATAATATTTCAAACTCTTTTAGATCCGTTCAACATTGACCATTCACCTCTCTCTTAGCACAACACCTGAAAAGCCTGGATTAGTGCCCAATAGACAAACTGAACAGAAGAGTGTGATTTCCTTTCACAGATGTACTGGAGATGGACAGCACTGCACAGTAAGGGCTGAGTCATACTGACTCATATCACTAATACATGTGTCATTTCTGTAACAGTGGTGCTGCCTGAGGGCTGATGTGTACGCTCCACTTCACCCAGCTGGATGCACATACTCTGCACTATCCTTCTCTGTACCACACATTTTGGATAACTGCAAAGGAAATAACAAATAGGAACTACTGCAAAGGGTGGATCCCAGCTCTGTCTAGGGCATACTGCGATGGCTAATGCAAGAAACATAGTATGCTCCAGAGGGACGGTCTACTGTGATTGGTAAATCAAAGTGATGAAGTTTAGGAACAGGGCTATAATTTAGGTTACAAAACAGGTAATGGTTAAGGTTAGCAGCAGTAACTAAAAAAACAAAACAAAATAAAAACAAAAAAACATCACCCAGTAATCATAAAATAAAATGTAAAACAGTCAGAAATATAATAGGCCTGTTTGTAGCATAAATGAAGCTTACCCATTACCGTGGCAACCAGAGCTAGGTCATTACTTCCGTCCCTCCTGAGCCGACTATCTAGCACTAACTTACTGTGATTGGGCAAGACAGTTCTCCCTTTTGCCTCCATGGTCTGTGTGGGCGTATTTTTTATCACATTCTAGAGGCTGAAATCTGCCAACACAGTCACTTTGTGGGGACATGACTCCCTTGTGTGTACAAAAGGCAGGTCCTCATGATCCTTCAACATTAGATAAACAACATGGTTTAAAGATACAGGTTCATTTAGGTTATGGTTAGTTATATGTTATAAGCAATTATAAGCAAGTTATAATTATAGTTAAGCTTAGAATCAGTCTCCAGGTAAGAATTTAAGTTAATGTAATGTACACACAAAGCATGGAAACCCCAGTGCACATGTGCATATATGAATGTGTGTAAGTAGGCACAAAAGCAAGACAAGTGGTGAATATAAGCCTTACTGCTGTGTATCATATACTCACATAACTCGGAGGGTCTCCAGTCTCCACAAAGATCGGGCATGACTGGACACAGCTCCTCCTTCATAATGTACAGACCTGAAGATCATAAACAACCATGCTATTTTTCACAATCAGTCAAGACAAAATTCATCCCTGCCTCAGATATTCATGTTTGAGGGATGCAGGGATTTGTTCAGGATTCACCAAACGGCACAACAAAACCATCTTTTGTTGTCTTTACCTTCTGTGCTCATTCCCATGCTCTCCGGACGGGACAGTCAAACACTCATCCATGTGGCCGTGAAGGAGGCGCATGACATCCCCTCCAATCAGATAACCTGTGATAGACAACACAACACATGTAAGACAGATGTGCATACTGTGTGGACATGTAGAGGACACAGTTACCTTGAGCCACCTCACTGCCGGAGCAGATGGGAGCCACACTCCACAGTGTCTGCTGGAAGGCTGCATCCACATGGAGACTGTCTGTGCCATAGGACAGGTGCTGCACAAGACACATCATCACTGAAGTTTAGTAAGTTCACACAAGTTAACTCAATAACCTGTATGCATCAGTCCTGAGGCTCTAACTAGTAACCAACGGTGTCTGAATAGACACTGGTGTGCTCATTATGATTTTTAAATAATAATATTAGTTAAATATTACAAATATCTATTTGAAATTATTAAATATACTCAATGGTATTGTATGTACAACATGCAGTGCCATGTGCCGCTCACCAGGTATCTCTCAGATGAGATGCTGACCAGGATCAAGTCGTCCCCGACTCTGACCTTCTCTCCTTCAGAGCGCTGCTTTGAGGCTGGATGGATGGTCCACCAGCAGGCCTCCCCTGGACGTACAGGTGTGTGTGAAACATACATAGCCTACAGTGCATACTACAGCCTGTGGTTCAGTTACTTGTCTGACTTTGTCTGATAGACAGTAGATTGTTGTATGAGATTGTCCAGGTGAATCCTTACCTGTGGTGTCCTCCTGCAGCCCCACGTCAAAGGCCAGCTTGTCTGTGGACGAGCGTGATGTGGACAGACAGCACAGGTACTGCACAAACACACATTTTTAGCACAACTCAGAATAGCAGTGGAGGTAATATTGTACAGTACACTTAAGTATCTTGCACTGCCATTATCTCTAAACGTAGACATATCTTAATTAGCTGTATGATGCTTTCACTGACCATTGAGCTGTAGGAGTGTCGCAGCAGTACAGCATGTCCATAGAGCAGAGTGCGATGACCCCCGCCCTGTGCAGTCTGAAAGTACAATAAGACAGGGGTGGAGACGCACAATTGTTAAAAGATGAGTTTAGGAAGAGTTACAAACGAAAAGCAACCAACACTACAAAAATACCACTGAACACAAAAGCACAGCCTGAGATGAGAAGACAATAATAATCAAATATAGTGTCAGTTGCTATTTGTTATTTATCAAGCAAAATTTCACATTTAGACTCGCAGAGAAGCATTGTTGCACACACAGAAAATACCAGACGCACAGACATTAGCCAGTTTTCTGAAACAAATGTGTTAAGCCAATGATTCCCAAACTAGGATCAGGGTCCTCCAGCTTTAGAGTGGGTTCCTGGGATTTTCTAAAAAAAAGAAGTTCAAACTACTTCTTAAATTATAGAAGGGATGGCATGTTTGCCATTGTTTTTTCTCAAATGTATTATAATAATTATGGTTCCATAACATGTTGGTAACACTTCATAATAACTACACCTTAATTAGCCTTAATAAAACATGAGCAAGATGAGGATTCAGGCTTAGTAACCACTTAACTAATACCCTCCTAACTCCTAACCTAATTGAGTAGTTACTAATCATTATTAATAAACTTCATGTGCAAGTAGTTGCAAGTAGTTGCAAGTAGTTTAGTTATAAGTGTTACCAACATGTTTATTAGCCATTCTGTTTATAAAATAATAAATGTGTCAGGTAGGAGAAAGATGTCCTCAAAAGTACCCCTTGGGATAATAGGGGTTACAAAGAAAAAAAAGGTTGGGAACCACTGTGTTAGACAATAGTTAATAACATAGACCTTTTTTACACACCAATGAGCCCACTTACAAAATAACTGTTGAAGTGCAGTTATCCTCAAATCATCTAGAAAGACTAACTAAGGAAGACGAACTTGTATCAAGATAAAAACTGTTGTACAACTGAGCACACTTTAGCAACACACAGCGTGCAGTAAGACAACAGTGAGCTGAGTGCCTGGAGAGTGTGGCTTATAAGTGTCACTAGCTCAAATATCACATCAACACGCACTAAAGAGCTAACATTTATGAGTTAGTATTAACATTAGAGCCAGGGGCTGCACCTAACCAGCTCCCTAAGGAGACAGACACCAAACACAGGCACACAGAGAGGCCGGGACCTACCCACACTTCCACATCTACATGCTGTGTGCAAACAAGAGAAAATAGTTGTGAGAGAGCAACCAAGCACCCCGTGTTCACACATAGCATCAGGAGTATCACTGTCCAAAAAGTATTCTCACACTATCAACTGTATTAGCTACAATGGTGTGGGTGATCATTTCTGCACATGAGAGACTGGAATCATGTGATGGTCTTTGGGGGAACTGAGGGAAATGGAAGTAAGAAGGTGGTCACTGCAGGTTCAGAGCGTGTTTCAGAGACCATTGTCAAACAGTAACATAAAAGTTTCAAAAGCAGAACTAGGTTTTGATTGATCAGTTCTAACAGCAAACAACAAAATAGTTTAAGGAAAGCCAGACCCTGTTGTGTGGTAGAGTTTCTAAATGGTTTAGTTTAGGGGCTAACAATAATATTCTTTGAGCTGGGATTGCCTTGTAACTTTGTATATATCTGTATATCTCTGTATGTCTCAGAACCATACAAAAATGAAAATTATTATTTGGGTACCAGATTCAAGTACCAAAATTACTTTTTTGTAATACTATAGAGGCGCCTTGAAACAGTACCCAGATATAGTCTAGCTTACCTAAAATGTTGTACCATTTTCACAACACTAGGCCTATATCAAATTTGAATTTCTGATGAACTAATAAAAAAAGATCTCCCCACTGTTAGCATTCTGGCATTAACTTGCTTCACATAGTGCTAATCTGAAATGCATCAAGCATTTGATAGCATGTGTGTGTGGGTGTGAGAGAGCGTTGATCCAGGTTGGACTCACCGCGTCCGCCTTGTCTTCTGTGTTGGCGAGCATCTCCTGTAGCGCTCGCACAGACAAAGACTGCTCCAGCACAAAGGTGCAAATGGACAGGTCTGGAGGCACATTCTGAGCACAAATCACAACAGAATTAGACAAGGACACAGTACTTCAAAACAAATGAGGATACCTGCATATGAATGAACAATTTTGTATGGAGTTTGTTGTTTATTAAGGATAAGACCTGATTGGTTACCTGGAAGAGTGTTAGCTTAGCGGTGTTACTTTCCAAATGTGTAATTCAGGACAAATGTTTGCATATTATTGGATTAAATTTAATCTTTTTTATCAGAATTAAATCCATGCCGCTAACATTCTTCTGGTCTGATGTGTGAGCTCTTAATTAGCATTAGCAATTAGCATGTTAGCATTAATTTAGCATACAAAGGGGGCAGGGCTCTGAGTGCTGGTCAAACCTTGGAGTTGGAGATGGACTCGAGGAAGCACAGTCTGTTACCGAAGCCCTCAGCCGCCAGGCACAGCTTCTGCTGCTCTTTGTGCAGAGTGGCCGAGCACTGCAGGACCACCTCATCATCCTACACACAAAGAGAAAAAACACCTACTGTGAGGACAGGAGGCCACAAACACTCACACTATGATCTATAATATGATATATTAACCTGGTCATACTGTTTGGGGACATTGCATGAGATTAATGCTGATGACTTACAGTATTATAAAGTATACTTGTACACATATAATGACACATGTCCCCACAAACACCCATGTAAGGGCTCCAGCCGAACAGAACAGCCCACCCACAGCTCTGTGTATAGTCTGAGGGCCTTGTAAGGAAGAGTGATCCAGAGCCAGGAGCACGGAGCACATCCACACACCACAGGCCGCCTCACTGCACCCACTCACAGGGCTACAGTCTGTCAGCGCTCAAAACAGTTCCTGGAACATGGTGACATGTTTTCTGTTTATTCAATATGTGCACGGTATTTATTGGTGAATCAAGACAGTACCTCAGACACTTGAAATAAAGTGAGACAAGGGTACCTGCAATATATGAATTTGGTCACATTTCTTCCTGAGCTCTGCCATATGATTAAAGGTGCCTGTACCTGATTTCAAACCACAAGTCAGGAACATGTTTTAATTTGAACTTTTAGCTCTGCCCACTTAGTCCTTTCTGCCACTTTGATATGGCTAAACAGTGACCGCCCACCTTGAGGTTCCAAATCTAAATTACCCATTTATTTTCTCATAAACTTTCTGAAAAAAAAAAAAAAAATTAAAAGTTTGAAAGCTTACTCGGGGATAATCAGCTATGTGTTAAGTAATGACCACAAGATCTATAATTTTATTTAAAATGTGTTTCTGAAGCTTTATGAACACCAAGCTATTAAAACATTTTGCCAAATCTTGCAGTTTAAACGGCTTTTTTAGACTTAAAACAACCGCGTTATGAATAAGAAAAAAAAAGTATAAGGGAAAAATGAATGGAGCTCCATTGCACCATGACACAATTGTCTGCCTGGTATAGTGTCATGCAGTTGTTTCTTTATAGTTCTCTTTATAATTCTTTATAGTTCTCCCATCTCTTGTCTGCTATTTACTTTTTGTTACTCGTCGTAAATGCAGAGAGAATCAAGAGTCTGGAATAGTGTCAGGCTGTTGGTTTCCCATGATTCTCAGTAACAATGTGCATGATTGGACAAAATAAAGTGACCCTGTCTCTTCTGTATTAGTTATTATGTAAAATAAATGGATTATATTTTACAGTCTCAATCTATTTATTATTTAGCAGCTTTTACCACAATGCATGATGTAAAGAGCATTTTTCTTGACAAGAATAAATGAAAATCTGGTACAGGTCTTTGAGCGCTCTGAGCTTTAAGTTTCATGCTCCCTCCCCTCCCTGAACAGAAAGAGGGGCTTAGAGCTGCCCCCAGTACTGACCTGCTGTAAGGATCAATCCAGGACAGCCTCTGGTGCAGCCGCGCCACAGCCTAAATCCTCTGAATCCTGTCCTATGCCTACACTCACTTAACACATGCTCACTCACATATGTTTGACAAAAAGAACTGTACCAAAACTCACTGAGCTAGAGCCAAACCAGTACCAGTCACACCTCAGGACTAGAGCTGTTGTTGGTTGACTAAAGATATGCTCTGCCGATCGATTAGTCAACTAAAACGGGGGCTAAAAGGGGGGCGAATGATCATGTATCTGACCCAAAATGCAGTCACGAGACTACAATTGCACAGGAGCTCATGCAAAAACAATTATTCATACAGAAAAAGCTTAGTAAACTCACACCTTTGTGCTGTTTTGCAGATAAACCCTAAAAATTAGTTGATTAATACAAATTTTGGTTGACTATAAGACACCATTGACCGATTAATCGACTAAACAACTTAGGATCTACAGCCCTATTTGGCATGTCTCATATGTATAACCATTCCCTTGAAGACCTGTAGTGTGCCGCTAGTGGCTTTATCCCAACATATCAGGTCTGTTTTGAGCTAGGCAACAGAAACAGGTGCCTACACAGCAACCCAAAGAGGACAGGTCATTCCAGTGCTGCAGAGAGCGCACTTTCTATATGGGACACAGGAGAAAGTTTAGGAAGTTTGTTAGTGAGGCCACAGGCTCCTCTGGGAGAGACGCAGGCCGCAGCAGAACTGTCAGAGAGTGGCGCTAAAGCCTGCTCCAGAAAGTCTGCCTCAGTCAGCACTGTGATGAATGAGAGAGCTCCCTCGTTTATGTAGGTCACAACACAAGCTCACAACTCAAGGAGAAACTTAACTTATGAGTCACAGTCTCTTCCAAAAGGAAGCACAACTCAGAACTACATGTTCACTTCAAATGGAACAGACCCAGTCCTGCTCAGAATCACACTACTTTGCTCAGAAGTTATGGACACCTCCTCTCTCCTACCTCCTCTCTATTGTCTTCAAAAGCACATTTTGACAGAGTCAAAAAGGACACATAGACGGGAACACTAAAATGGTGATCAAATTCTACGACAGATGTGTTGGGGAGGAATAGTCTTCTGCAGAACAGCGTTCAGTCTTTTGTGTGAACCTGCGCTGGGCCTTTGAACTTCCTAAAGGTCATCTTCAAACAGGCTTTAGGATCAGAAGCAGCGGCACCACCCACAGGTCACCTTCCCCAAATATCCAGTCCCAACAATCACTGGAATCCTATGCATAATATATCACAATAGTAAAGTAAGATATAATATAGGCCTTTTTGACTGTGAATTTAACCAATAAATGTGTGGGACAAAAAGAGAGGGGAAAAAGACTTTGTGAAACTGTAAAACAGACTTTCTGTTAGCAGGTTCTCTAACCTAATGAGCATTTATTTGATGTGGACAGTGACTCATGTCGCTGCAGGATGATGCACTGTCCTCTGTCTGTATGGACATGTTGCAGGGCTCACAGAGTGGACGCACAGTGACCATTGGACGTGCCCTTGTTTTATGCTATGCACAGTCATGTAAATCAAATTAGCACTGCAAAGTCCAACTCCACGCTGGGGTCTACAGGAAACATATACTAATGTATACAACTTCTGAGCACTTCAAAACACTTATGAAACAGCTTTGTCACTGTTCAAAGTCACATCATGTCACTCTTATGTTACTCTTCAGTCACTGTGTTTTGCGTAAGGACACAATACCAGAAGCAGAATGTCTACACATTTCCCACCCATTTTCACTGATACAAACACATTCATAGGCCTGTCACAATAACAAATTTTGAAGACCGATATACTGTTATAGAGATATACTGCAATAAACAATAATATTGAAGCAAATTTATGCCACTGATACAATAACAATACAGCAGGATAATCCCAGTAAAACATTTTAAATAGACAGTATCATTTAAAGGCCTGAGCTACAGAAATAAACAGCCAAATGAAGCAATAATTAGCCACAGTTAAAATTTCAACCCTCTACAGCTCAAATCGTAGTGTATTGCAACAAAAATAATAAAAATCTCCCAAATTTTACAAAGAAAACGTACCCACGATAAATATTGAGGCCCAAAATATATTGTTCCAGCTTTCACATATTGAACGATAAGTCAGTATAGTAATTATTGTGACAGGTCTACACATTCATACTGTACATGACACAGCAGCAGTGGTTAGAGAGGGGATTGAACCATAAACTAGAGAGACTGTGGGAAGAAACATCATGATCTGACAATTACACAATAATTTACTCTATGACAAAATAACAATGAAATCATGAATTCACTTTCATTCATACTCATTTTTTGTCACTTTCCCAACGAAATCAAAACTGAATGATAAAGTAAAGTTAGTGTGACATAAACAGCCAGATTAAAAAAGCACTTTTACTATTTTAGATAGGGTTAGAATAGAATTAGGATTTAAATGACTTATTTTTGCTTCTAAAATTCTCACAATTATTATTTTTGAGTCTTTTTATTTTTGAGTCTACTATTCTATATTGTGACCCAAATTAAGAAAAAAATTGTGTAATGCTTTACCACTGTGTCATTGCCACTGTATGACTACATCATCAGACCAATTAAAATACAGTAGTCCCTCACACTAGTGACTCACAGTTTTAACCATGCTTCCAATCCAGATACACGAACACAGAGGATAGCTTTAGCACACTGTCAGTCATGCATTTAAGCTGATGCTGATGGTGCAGTTTTAGTAATGATGGGCATGTATTTGGAGGTCTGCAGCTGCTCTGTGCACAGTAAAGACACAGTACCCTGAGCTTGTATTGATCTGCATTTTTAAAGTGCACTTACCCAGAAAGCCACAGGGTTGAGAAGGAGGGGGTGGACACACAGACCCCCCGAGAGGCCAATTCACTAACCTCTGGCACACCAGCTTTTAGGCTCCGAGACACAACTCCAGCCTGAGAATGACCACCCAGACTCGAAGGCTTTCAGAGGTTCTCGTCACCCCAGAGACCACACAGGAAACTACAAACTCTACCGGTATATCATCAGATCAATCATTAGACCCTCTCCCCAGCCCACAGACACCTTCCTCCAGTGTAACATGAAAACACATATTCACATAGAGTTCAGTCACAATATACAGCAGTGTTTGGACCCAGCACTGACAGTCCTTGTGCCAAGAATGAAATGTTCTACCAGTGGGGATGGGACGAATTGGCACAAGACAAGACAAAACGAGATTTTAACATAATTTTGAATATGCAAATTGTGTGATTGAAATTTTATATATATATATATGAAAAAAGGTAATAGTAGAGATAATGATTGAACATCCACAGACATGCAAAAAACAATATTAATATCCTCCAAAGAAATGGATCTTTTATTTGTTTATTGCATGATTCATATTTGTATGTAGACAGAGACAGAGAACTCCAAAGAACTGCTAGAATCTACTTTCTCCATACTTCAAATTAATAAAATGTCTCTATATCACCAAAAAGGTTAATCATGATAAAATAATTACAAAACAAAATGGCTAAGTGCAAGATGAAGACTTTGACCAATTATCTGTAGCCCAATAGACCTATTGCAATGACTGCACATTTAATGCTCGCATGAGGAATAAAACAAGACTGAACTCTCTGCTGCTCACACTATGAACACAGTGATGAACGTTTTTTCTAAAAACGTTCCTTGTTTTGTATTGCATTATTGCGTAACATGGTAATCATTAAAACAGAGCATCACTCCCACTGGGTCCTAACATCCTCACAGTAGCTTACTTCAGTAGATCATGAACCAGGTCTGTGTGTGGACTGGACTGTGGATACCGGGTGGTCACATGTTTCTGCAGCACCGCTCTGCAGCACCCTCCTCCGGCCCCCACCCGGCCCAAAGCCCGTGGCCTGATGAGAGACAGTCTGTGCTCCCCTTACCTGTCACTAGACACACCGACATGACTAAAACATTCTTCTTAACTGACAGTGCGGTTTCAGCACAGAACTCCTCACATCTCCACGCACTTACATAACTGTTTCAGTGCTTTGTGTATTTCCTCTTTGAAGAAAAATGGATGACAGGATTGTAATTTGTTATGCACTGCTGCTTTATTTGGGAGTAACACAAATTTTAGTCGGTCAGCTGTGGATGCGCATTGCTGGTCTATCCCTTTGATTTTTACATCATCCTTGGCCACACTGTCATGCATTATGTTTGCGTGCGGAGGGGATGTCATAAATTTAATGGCTCAGCGTGTGTGCCAAATGTCTGGGCCAGATTCCATATGCTTTGCTCGTAATTGAGCTGTACAAAGACAAACGCAACAGTTCATCAAGCCGCTGACTCTGAAAGTGACAAATAGCCGAGCTTCAGCGGAGCATGAGCCAGGATGAACCGCACTGCGCCCGCATCCACCCAGCATCAATACCGCACACAAAACGCCTCTGCGACCGAATGACAGCATCTCTGGGACTACATTGCCCGCGTCCCTGCCGCCTCTCTGCCGCGTGTCTGCCGCCTGTGAGCTAGTTGTCTGCGGTCAGGGCTCCATCAGCGCGCTGCGGACCACTGACCACAGAGGATGGAGCCCTGACCACAGAGAGCAGCCTACCGGAGCGTCCTGTAATGCGGTAAAGTCCCAGCCCTGAGCACGCGCGCAGAGAAAGCCGCAGTAGCGCAGCATCATTATAGCGGGAGACTTACGGTCCTGAGAAACTGGATCTCGTCCTCTGCCTCCCCGCCCTCGGCCATGCTAAGCTCCGGTGAAGATGCTCCTGTCGCAGCGGAGAGCCCGGGCGCGTGCTCCTGTGAGGCTCGTGAGGCTGAAGACGGAGAATCAGATGAACAGTGGAACTCGTCTCTCATTGGGCGCCACACGCACGCGGAGGGAGGAGCTGCAGGCGGCACAGGTATCGGCGCGTGTGAGCGTGTAGGGGATTGTACGTCTTGTCATTGATCAATTTAAGGCTTTACAAGAATCACAAAAGAAAAAGTCTTAAATGTGTTCAAATGCCCTCTTCAGAGCCATAGCATATTTGATTTTTTTGTCCAAATCCACAAGAAGTGAAGCAACTATGCCCCATCCGCATCTATGCCAAGAAATGGCTTTCAGCAAATTATTGATAATCTTTCTATATATATATATATCAATCTTCTTTCTTTCCATTTATCCAACTCACACTGAAGAAATAATGAAGCAAATGGAGGCAGATTTAATTACTTTTATTTTAAGATCAAGTTTAGGTAATAAACATTATTTCACACATAAAAACCTTTAAAGTTTACTAAACATGCACAATAGAAAGCTAAAATCACAGCATAATTACTCCACTGTTCTTCTTTTCATATTACATGAAATGATTCTTGTTTGTTTGACACTGACTCCACTGAATAAAAATAGTGCCTGTGGTTTATTTATATCAGTCTGATAAAGATAAAAGCAGCATAAAGGACCATCGTAGTGAATATACTCCATCCCAGTGGAAGCTGGGACACACCTGAGTCCAGTGTAGCACCTGTGTGTGACTTAAGGCCAGGGTCAAAGTTCAGGGTCATAGGCCAGAATGGGAGCAAGCCATCTCTCTACCTCACACACATCCATGCTCTTCCGCTGGGCGTAGTCTTCTACCTGAGTACAATAACGGAAACATTCAGACCTGGAGCCATGTCAAAGATCAAACATCAAAGGTCTTAACTTTAACTTTAAATAATCCATAGAGTAGAAAGGGCATTTCAAGACTCAACCACTGATAAAAGTAAAAACTTATACTTCCAGGTTCTAGAATGTGACGGTGTCATACTCCCATACTGTATATCGATGTGGTATGTGTATGTGGAAATTACACAAATGTTGAACCTGATGAAAATTATTTGTGACTTTCCCTTTGAACTTGCTAGAAAACAAATAAAATTACTGTTGTTGCTATGAAAATTGTATGTGTCCCCTTTTGCTGTAAATATTATAGGCATTTAGAATGTTGTGAAGGCAGTTGTTGGGAGAAGGTGGATGTGGGACTGTTTAACTGGACTATAAAGCACTTTGGGTTACTTTTTTGTATGAAAATGCTTTATAAATAAAGTTTGTTTGATTGAATGTTCTTATCTGAAACCCACAAGTTTGTGTAAGTATCTTCTATTTGTTGTTTAATGGCCTTATATTATTCAAAATTGACTCTTAAGTAACTCTTTATTATTAGTCGGTCTACATCTCCAAGGCTCAAAATGCTCTGTTCCACCTTGTGATGTCATGAAGAGGTAGTTTTCAAGTTAGCAGCTACCTTTTATCTTTAGTTCAGTAGAGATTGGCAATTCCACGGCTGAAATTATTCAAATGATTTCAGTGAAGGTGTAAGAAGTGGCGCACTTCCTGTATTACTCCATGACATCACAAGGTGGAGCAGAGTGTTTAGGCTGAGTTCTTCTCTGAAACCTCAAATATATAGGGTTTATGTGTTAAATGTATGAATAAAACAAAACACAACTCCAGGTATGTTTTTGATGAGGAAACAACATTATAACATAGATCAGAAAATAGCCTAATATAGGACCTTTAAATTAAGTAATGCTGATGCAGGACATTTAAAATACAAGTTGACTGCACCTCTCTCAGATTCTGTTACAACTGCTGTGATCTTCCTTGAGCCCTGATAAAAAGCTTTGCCCACACAAGATCACACAATGCATTTGATCAGAGGATGAACTGAGCATGTCTCAATACCTGCTCCTTTGTGATCTTTCCCACAGCGAAGTATGAGGCTTCTTTTATCTTTAGTTCAGTAGAGATTGGCAATTCCACGGCTGAAATTATTCAAATGATTTCAGTGAAGGTGTAAGAAGTGGCGCACTTCCTGTATTACTCCATGACATCACAAGGTGGAGCAGAGTGTTTAGGCTGAGTTCTTCTCTGAAACCTCAAATATATAGGGTTTATGTGTTAAATGTATGAATAAAACAAAACACAACTCCAGGTATGTTTTTGATGAGGAAACAACATTATAACATAGATCAGAAAATAGCCTAATATAGGACCTTTAAATTAAGTAATGCTGATGCAGGACATTTAAAATACAAGTTGACTGCACCTCTCTCAGATTCTGTTACAACTGCTGTGATCTTCCTTGAGCCCTGATAAAAAGCTTTGCCCACACAAGATCACACAATGCATTTGATCAGAGGATGAACTGAGCATGTCTCAATACCTGCTCCTTTGTGATCTTTCCCACAGCGAAGTATGAGGCTTGGGGGTGGGACAGGTACAGTCCTGACACAGATGCTGCAGGTGTCATGGCCAAAGACTCTGTCAGACTGATGCCTGCACAAAACAGGAGCACACAACATTATTACATGGATATATTTTCTAATGTCAACTTAACGACCTCCATCTAAACTCACACTAAAGGAAAAAACTATTTTAGCCATATTGACTTCCATTATAAAACACGTTTAAACGCATATGTATATGATATTTTGGCCACATTATAAGCATAACAAATTTTATTGCTTCTTTCCGTGAAAACCTACAACAGCAGCCTCTAGATTCAAAATAAATTAGGTTTTTGATCAGAAGACCTTTTTAAACCACTGACTGTGGCTGAGGTGTATTACATATAGTTTCAATGTCTGTGTAGTTCCTCAGTCGTCCAGGTCTGATCAATAGCAAAAGACAAAGTCTAAATCTGTCAACTGGACAAATCGTTGTAGGAGTGAAGACGTTTTGCTGCTCATCCAAACCGCTTCTTCAGTTCTAGTCAGATTGCTGGTGGACACTGCCTTATATCTACCTGAAGGGAGGGGCTAACTAAGGCCGAAACTGGAGACAATAGCTATTTACAGTTTCAGTACGACAACGATTAGTCCATTTGACAAATATAGTTTCAATGTAACACACAAAAAAACTCTTAGCCACTTTGAACCCACTTTGCAGAACCGGTCTACAGTTGGAAAAAAAAAAAGCATTTTATTGGAGTTACAACTTGGGTAATTAGGTAATTGGGTAATTATGTGTGTGCAAATTATGAAGAGGGTTAAGCCAAGGAAAGCATCATTGCCTAAACCGGAATACAAATGACAATGTTGATTAGAGAAGAATACAAATTCCCTCCGGCCTAATTTTAAGAAAGTGACAGCGTCTCCAAAACCAGTTCAGCTCTAATCAAACATAATGCTCCCTATCCCTCTGTCTCACTGCAGTAATAAGTTGTTATGAATGAGTTACCAGTGTTTTGTTGGATGTTGGCCAGGCTCCACATGATTGTTTTCTCGGTGTGGTCTGGTTGGCTGGGATAGCCAGCAGCTGGCCTGATGCCCTGGTACTGAATCTTCAGCATGTCTGAGGTTTGCAGTGCTTCGTCTGTGCTGTAGCCCCACAGCTCCTTCCTGACGCGGGCATGGAGCTGCTCTGCAAAGGCCTGGACACAGAAATGGAAGAGTAGTACCCATAAACAACATAATTCATATTAGAGGCCACTTCCTGTTGTCCTTATGTACATTAATGAAGTCGCTTACCTCAGCCAGTCGGTCTGCCAGTGCCTTGACCATGATGCTGCTGTAGTCATCGCCTTTGTCTTGGAACTGTTGGCTCAGCTCCTCTGCACCAAACACAGCCACAGCAAACAGCCCCAGGTAGTCCTTCACACCTGAGTCCAGGGGGGCAATGAAGTCAGACAGGCAGAGAAATGGCTCTGGGCTGGAGGGTTCCTTCTCCACCTGTCACACAGCACATGCTCAGTGAGAGGAGCAGCCCTCCTGTGTGCTGCAGGGAGGTGCAGATGTAGAGGTACCTGCTGCCGCAGACCGTGGAACACAGCTGTTGGCTCAGTGTCTCCAGAAACCTGGACGTCTTCACTGTACAAGGAGATATCATCTCCTTGACTCTGAGCCCGCCAGAATCCTACCAAGCCCCGTCCCTTCAGAGTGGATCTGTCAATCATCTGCTGAAGCATCTTCTGGGCATCAGTGAAAAGGCGCCGAGCCTCTGAGCCTGCAAAGAACCAAGCATCAGTTACAGAGGACATTTCTCAACGTCATCGTACATGGCCACCTAATATACAGTCTCTATTTAAATGAACCCTATACTAAAGTAAACTAGTTAGCTAGCTAAAGGCCTACTGCCCTGGTACTAACCAACAGTCTTGTCGTTGAAGATCTTGGGGTAACCTCTGTTGGGATACTTTCCTCTGAGCTGCCAAACGTCAAAGAAGGGTTTCCAATCAATGTAGTCCAGGAGACTTTTGAGATCGTAATCATCAAAGACACGAGTGCCAAGGAACTGGGGCTGCACTGTACACATACACAACCACACACCCAGCAGAAAACACTATTTATGGCTCAAAGAGTTGAAAGGAGCATGCTTCTGTGACCTAAAACAGAACTTGTGTGAGTCACCTGGTTTTGGTGTGGACTGCCAGTCGATGTGGAGACCCTTTTCTCTGGCTTTAGTCAGAGACAGGTACCGGCGATCCTAACACAACAGAGTATAGTATGTAAATTAGATAAATTACATACATATACTCAAAATTCAATAGATATCTTATATCAAAGTTGTGGATTGACATAGGTACAGCGCCTTTAATGCACACTATTCATTGATTTTTGCTTAAAATTGTGAAAAACTGAACTAGTTCATTTTAATTTTTCGATTCGATTTTCAGTGGTCCAAAGTTCACGTCAGTTACCTTATGGATTCAGAGCATCCTAATTATTCACCATGATGAGTTTATAGGCACTTTTCATAACTTTCAGAGACCAGAGCAGAGTTTTGTCATCACAGTAAAGTAAACAATAACGAAGTCGACTTTTGCCTTCAAGAGCTGCTTATACAATATATTTGTACTGCTCAAAAAAAAAAAAAAAAATCTGGTACAGGCCCTTTTTTGAGAACATTATATTTACACAGTTGGTAAGTCACAAGCAAATTACTTTCCCAACTATATTCCAAGAAAATGTCTGAATCTTATTTCAAATCAATTGTAAAGTAAAAATGATGTGATCCATATGTAACAATAGTACCTTTAAAGAGTCGTAGTGATCTTGTCTAATGTCCTCATACTCCTCTTTGAGCTCATCAAAATACTCATCCTTCTGAGAATTATCCAAGAGCTGTGAGCACTAAACACACATTCCATCCATTAGTCCAGGGACCACACTGTGTGAACTTTAAAACAGACATCCATATAGAAGGCGTTCTTACCACCAGCACTGCGCGGGAAGCATCCAAAACATGAACCACGGGAGAGCTGTAGCGAGGGGCAATCTTAACGGCCGTATGGGTCCTACAGAACAATACAGCTTTACATAAATACCACAACAATACTGTGCAGGCCTATCTAAGTTAAAAACAGGCGTATAGTGGACCGGGCAAATGCAAGATCTCACTATGTTTTTTTCAATCAACCACAAAATCTGCACATTAAAGAGGGGGTATTATGCAAAATCTATGAGATTTCTACCATGTTACAATGTTGTTCCCTCATCAAAAACAAGCCTGAAGAGGTTTTAGATGTCATGCATACATTGTCATACCTTATGGTTAGCTGTAAGATTCTGTCCAATGCTCAGCCCCATGGTCCCACACGAGAATTCTCCATAAATATACAAAAACATGATGCAAAACTGCACACAGAAACTTGACCAACCTGATGTGATATGCAGTAGTTTCACACAGATTGTGTCAAAATAGCACTCTGAAGGGGGAGTGACTTAACGCGGGGAGAAAAAGGAAGGGAGACTCAGAGTGTCAAAAAAAACCCAAGAAACAAAAGTACGTTGTTTTTGGCGAATATAGCATTTTCAAAACAATAAAAGGTAACATGGTGATCTAAATATGTTAATACCCCATAGAAGTAAAATACCCCCTCTTTAATTAACTAATTAAGACTGTTCAGGCAGAATTGCAGTTGTTGCACACTACAGGAATAAAATCATCTAATTTGAAACAGGAGAGAACAATCCTCTCATGTGTTCTGGGACAAGGGACAGAGAAAGGGTGATAGCGATAAGACTGGACTTTACTTCGATGTGGTGGCTCCTCCTATCAGCAGAGGTGTACTCATTCCCAGCCGCTCCATTTCTTTGGCTACATGAATCATCTCGTCCAGTGATGGAGTGATGAGCCCTGACAGCCCAATGATGTCTGCACAATACCAAACCCAGAAAGTATGACACCAAGGAGTAGTTACTCTACACATACCACACTGTTGGTTTTAGTATGAAGCCTCTGTTACCTGCATGGTGAGCCACGGCCTCTCGGAGGATCTGATCACATGGAACCATCACACCCAGGTCCACCACTCTGAAAGCACACAAAACTCACAAACGTATTCGGGAACACTGGGACAGGACAAGCTGACACAAACATGCAGTACCTGAAGTTATTACAGCCAAGGACAACACCAACAATATTTTTGCCAATATCATGGACATCCCCCTTTACCGTGGCCAGGACTATAGTACCCTGATATGGATCCTGCATAAAACATTCCCAAATCAGTTTTGTGTATTTTAAAGAAGCTTTGTTAATCCATGTCCAATAACTAAACTCTTTAAGATCCACAGCTTTCAATCATACACCCAAGAAGAAAAACAAAAAAATAGAATTAGTACAATACTAAATGTAATGTCTTGCAGCAAACTTCATGGATCAATATCCCTATAACAGTCTAATCATGTTAATTAAAAGCACCCAGACTCACAGTTTCTGTAGCTACTCCTGAAGACTTCATCATCTCCTCTCTCTCCTTCTCCATGAATGGAATTAGATATCCCACAGCCTTCTTCATCACACGAGCAGATTTAATGACCTAAATGATCATAGCAAAGTCTATAAACTGTGTCCTGATTGTGTCCACGCTCTTACACTTGAGGACAGTACCAACCTGAGGCAGAAACATCTTGCCTGCTCCAAACAGGTCCCCCACCACCTTCATGCCATTCATTAGGGGGCCCTCAATGATGTGGAGGGGCCGCGTGTAGTATTCCAGGGATCGGCACTCCTCCACATCCTCCACAACATATTTCTCCACTCCCTGGGCAAACATAGTTTTCATCTTAACATTATTTGCTTCACCCTTTCAAAGCTTTATAGTCTTCTTGTGTTTTAGTCCATTATTCAAACGAATTTGTGTCAAACTGATGGTAAAAGACTACTGTATTTCACCTAAAAAAATTCGGCCATTTTACAAGTTTCAAAACATATCCAAGTACTTTTATGAGTGCATATTCCAGCCTCTCCTCCACCGTTCCCTCTCTCCACTCTTCGCTCTGAACAGTCTTCTTGGCTCCTTTCACATTATTCTGTTGAAGAGTTAATGGTTAGAGATTTATGGACAGAGCTCTATAAATTCAGACAGTTCCTGGTACCTGTGCGTAATTCAGCAGTTTCTCTGTGGCCTCAGGATCTTTGTTCCAGATGAGGTTCTCACAGAGTTCTAACAGTTCTTTGTCGATGTTGTCGTACACCGGCAGGTTCCCAGCATTCACTATGCCCATGTCCAGTCCGTGCTGTAGAGGGAGTTATTATTTAGAACCAGAAGGGTGCTCTAATCACACATTCGGTTTAAAAGAAGCACTATGCAACTGTTCTGCTACATGTTTGTCTCCATAAAGATTTTATTGCTTTGCCTGGAATGTTCCACAGTATGGCATTAGAGCTATCTATCCTGAATTCATTCAATTACTGGTATATTTCTCTTCAAAATTGCCCTGAAAAACATGCATTTGTGAAGTTAGCGGGGTTGCCTCTCCGCAGATCTGACCTGCAACTTGGCCCGGTGGTGTCAACTTCTTGTCTCCATGCAGATAAGCAACTTTAACACCATTTCTGGCAACGCAATAACATGTCCATGGAGAGGAAAAAGATGCTAGACCCTCTACCATAAAAGTTATAGTGCTTCTTTGAATAGGTACTGAAGTTGAAAACAAATATACTATACTACAAAAGAAGGAAAATAGCCTATGCAAGGCCATGCCAAGCTTTTAGACTTTCAGGCAAACTGCAATTGTAGGTGGGTTACACCCAAATGTATGTACCTTGATGGCATGATAGAGAAAGGCCCCATGCATGGCTTCTCTAATGGCTTCCATCCCACGAAAGGAAAAGGACAGGTTGGACAGTCCTCCACTGACTCTGGCTCTTGGTAATGACTCCTACAAAAAAAAAAAAAAAAAAAACACTGTTAGATTTGTAAACATGAGTAAACAAAGGCTTTGACAGTGTTGACTGTTCAAAGCAATAGATTCTACCTTGATCAGCTGAGTAGCCCTTATAAAGTTGACGGCGTAGTGGTTGTGTTCCTCCATCCCTGTGCCAATGGTCAGAATGTTTGGGTCAAAGATGATGTCGTTGGGGTCATATCCCACTCTGTTGACTAACAACCAGTATGCACGAGAGCAGATCTCCACTTTTCGCTCGGTGTCTGTGGCCTGTGGAAACACAGCAGATTAGGCTAAGGAGATTTTTATCACACTTTCTAAAGAGAAAGGGTGAGTGAGTGGAGCAGACCTGTCCCTCCTCGTCAAAGGCCATGACCACCACTGCAGCCCCATAGCGCTTCACTGTGGCAGCTCTCTGGAGGAAGTCCTGCTCCCCCTCTTTCAGACTGATGCTGTTCACAATGCACTTCCCCTGACAACACTTGAGCCCAGCCTCAATCACAGCAAAATTGGATGAATCTATGCACAGAGGAACCTGAAAGAGGAGAATATTAAGGCTATAGGTACAGGAATACTGAATGATTATTACTTTATATCCTTTATATCCTTGTCATTTATACAAGAGCTACAGCTTATGTGTCTTCAAAATCTACATGCCTTACCCTTGCAATATCTGGCTCTGAAGCAATAAAGTTGCAGAATCGAGCCATCGCAGCAGGGCCCTCTAGCATGCCTTCATCCATATTTATATCCAGGACCTGAGCCCCCATCTCCACTTGCGCTTTAGCAATGCTCAGAGCCTCCTGAACGGCAGGGGCAGGCAATTTAGAAAGATTCAAAACTGGAACTGGAAAGAACATCAGAAATATTTCTCTCACCTCATAATGTCCCGCCATAATCAGCTTGGCAAACTTGCGTGATCCAGCTACATTGCAGCGTTCACCTATGTTCACAAAGTTGGTGTGTGGGCCTATCCTGAATGGCTCTAAACCTGAAAAATAAAACACGGGGTGTGGCATGGGGATAACTGGAATAGCTGGAAACAAGGTGCAAGTCACCTAGCCTGAGGGGATATGTGGGACAACTGCTTTTAAGGATTGCTGTCAAAACCTTTGGTCATACATGAGTGAAAGTCAATATGGTGATCATCTGTGTAGATGTGGCTTGGTTACATTAAAAAAAACAAACAAACAAAAAAAAACAAAAAAACAGTATACTGAGAAAGAAAATGTTTTTATAATAGACGGGTCACAGGGGAAGTTTGAAGTAGAGCGTGCCTGAAAGCTGGAGGTACTCCTGGTAGAGCTGAGAAGGAGGAGCTCTGGGCACAACGTGTCGCACCGCTTCACTGATGGCTCTACATGACAGAAGGTCACTGTTAGACATACTCTGCTAGAGGCTGCACCTGATATTGCAGTAGGAGCTTCTCTAATGTGTAACCTGATGTGAGCTGGAGTGGTTCCACAGCAACCACCCACGACATTCACTAGTCCATCCACAGCAAACTCCTGCACACAGGGACCAAAGGCAGTATGTGAGTTTAAACAGCACAGAAGACACATTTCGACAGTTTGGCCACATTACCTTTAGACTGGAAGCAGTGACCTCAGGGGTCTCATCATAGCCCCCAAATGTGTTGGGCAGACCTAACAACAATATAAGAGGTCAAACAGACTTTATACACCTCCTACACCTGATACATCTGATTTATGAATGAATGCATCTTTAAAGTCACCTGCATTAGGATAGCACAGCACAAACGCTGATGTGCTCTTTCCAATGGCCTCAATGAATGGTCGCATCTCTGTCGCCCCCAAGGCACAGTTCAGACCCAAACTAGATACAGAAAAGGAACAGTGAGCAGGAAGGGCATTTACACAAGGAGGTATATGTGGAATCCAACTCACCAAAGAGGTCTGGAGTGTGCCACACTGACCACAAAGGCCTCACTGGTCTGACCTGACAGCGTCCTGCCGCTCCGGTCCACAATAGTCCCTGAAATCTGAGATCCACCACAGACAATAATAACAAATATCTGTGCAGAAACCACATCTCAGAGAAGACACTTACAAAAATAGGCCTCTTCTCATACTTCTCCTCAAACAGTAGGTCAATGGCAAATAAGGCAGCCTGGGGACAAACACACACAACAACTTTAACTGAAAATACAAGTATGACATGATGCATGTATGAAATAGGTAAGCAAGTTAATTGAATTACCTTAGCATTGGCAGTGTCAAAGATTGTTTCCACCAACAGGATGTCCACTCCTCCATCCAACAGCCCTCGGACCTGCTCAGAGTAGGCCTCCACCAGCTCATCGAATGCTGTACATAACACATAACACGCTTAATGTCACACAGGTCCGAGATGCAAATACAAACTGTTCTGTTCATAATTCTTACTGATGTTCCTGAAGTCTGGCTTTTCCACTGAGGGAGAGACAGACAGAGTTTTGTTGGTGGGACCCAATGCTCCTGCCACGTACCGCTTACAACCTGATAAAACCAGCAGAAAACAGTTCAAATAATAATAATAATAATAATATAATAATAATAATAATACAGTAATGCTAGAAAAACACACGACAAAACTGTTACCACTGTGTCTGAAGACATCGTCTACAGCTTTCCTCGCCAGTTCAGCAGACGCCTTGTTCAGTCGATAAGCCTGAACACACAACACAGAGCAACTGTCATTCAATCTGAAGCACAGACACACACAGACAACGGGTCTCAAAAACCACACTGTTGAGGCATAATACCATTAAGGCTACATAATGACAAAAAAAAAAAAAAAAAAAAAAAAAAAAAGATAATTTCTTCAATATCAGCAAAGGCAATACCTTTATCACATGAAAATGAATGCATCTCAAAACTGTTAAGAATTTCAATTATCAGACAGAAAATGACAGTTTAAACAATAAAGTTAAAAAATACATGTCTTATAATGCAAATCAGCTCATCTCTAGGTTAAAATATTGCCAAAATAGCAAGACATATAGAAAACAACTTTCTCATTTAGTAGAGTCATGTCAGAGATGGGAAAAAACTTCAGTTCACAGCACATTGTTTTAACCTGACATTAAATTAATAATTCTTCATATTTGAATGCATGTAAGACACTGCAGGAAGCGTACTAGGTGTTCCAGTTGGTAGTCGGCCTGTGCCACAGATGTGCTGCTGAACGTGTTGGTCTCAATGATGTCGGCTCCAGCCTCGAGGTACTCCTGTCAGAAGAACAAATGCCATTACTCCACCACACAGCACAGTCTGGGGCCTCAAACTGGGTACAGTGAAAACAAAGAGTCAGGACTGGACCCTCAACTTTTTGGGACCATCACAAAGAACCCAGAGGCCTCTTTTTGAAAAGAGTCTAATCATTTTCTTTCTAATTTTTATGCATTTGTATAGTGATTAATGCTGAACCAACACAAGAAACAGCGCAGAAGGAGAATAAGAAACAAATGAGAGCTTTCTGCACAAAAAAACATATTTGGCATCATAATAACAGTCAAGTTTTAAAAATTATTATTATTATTGTAGTGCAATGTTTTATTTAGATTATGCGTCATTTCAAACACACTCCCACTCAAATCTTAGCCTTGGTCATTTCTCTCTCTGATTAACATAAGTTCTCACATTGGCTTCTGTCATATAAATAAATATAAAAAGAGCCAGTCTTTTGAACAGCTCTTTGAAATGAATGGATCCAAAAGATTCAGATCCCATAAAAGAGCCAAAAGTCTCATCACTACTTCTTTTGTAGGCTTCTGCCACAGCTAATCAAATACAGTGATTTTAATCAATTACTGAAAGATACTGAAAAAAATCATTAAGTTGGGAAGGTGTAAAATTACCAGTATTTAGACTTGAGAAAACTGTTTTCCATGACACATAGACTGAAAGCATAAAGTCAACTAAAATGAAAACATTTTGTGTGGCTGGGTTGGGGGGTACAGGGGGCTGTACCTTGTGTATTTGATAAATGATGTGTGGCTGTGTGATGCTGAGCAGGTCGTTGTTCCCCTTCAGGGAGACAGGGTGGTCTCTGAATTCGTCCCCTCTGAAGTGCTCCTCCTCCAGCCTGTGCTGCTGGATCATGGTGCCCATCGCTCCGTCCAGGACCAGGATCCTCTGCTGCAGCACAGCATGCAGCTCATGCTCCAGAGGACACTGAGACACTGCTGTTTAAAACAGTAACCAACTTCAGGTTACATTGTGTATGGTGTATAGTATAGGCAGATATGGGTAGTACTCAGTTACATTTACTGAAGTACATTTACTCCTACTTCGGGAATATATTTTACAGTATAACAGCAGAACACAATAATTTACTCCTATCTGGGCAATATATTTTAGTGTCTAACAGTAGACTACTCTAGTCTAACTTGAGTAAACGTTTTGCTCTGTCATTTGCGACAATAGCTTCATCTTACGAGATGATTACTGATGATGACATTTTAATACTTTAACATTTGTATTTCTTGTACAGGTCCTGCAGTTATGATTGCGTTTTTTCTCATTTTTGTGGTATATTTTGGCATCTTTGGGGGGGGAAAATATTTAGAAAATTTGTTTTAGAAGACAGTGACTGACGGATGTTCCACCCAAAACATGTCATGTAGCATGTTCTTTAATCAAAAAGAGAACTGTTATGATGACACTGCTTCCAGAACAAACGTTTTAGGCACTACAATTGATTATTTAAATGTACACGTAAACGGCTAAAGTCTCTTCTAGACAACCCTGTGTAGCAGCAACTTAAGATAACCTTATCCCCGGACGCCCCAACATAGAGGAATCATCAATCTATGAGGTGCACGTTTCTGACATGCCCGTCTCCAATCCGCGCACGCACAGACGTGTCCAGACTGACCGGCAGTCCATCAAAGGCCAGCTCTCCATATCCTATAACCGTCCTGATTTGCTCGAACTGTCTATACGGAACACGTGGGTGCAGCTACTTCACTCAAATACGCAGCTCTTACCTGCGTTTGGAGAGACCCCCTGCATTACGTTTGTCGGAGCCATGTTCTGCACCTTCCACGTAAACAGCCCCGCGACTCTTTTGAGGACCACGCCGTAAATGCTTAGAAAAACTTTTACAACCACAACAGTATTACACGAACTTTATGAAACACTCACTTCCGGCCAGGGCACTTCAGAATAAAGGGTCAATCAATTTCGCACACAGGCTACTATGCAATGTGAAAAATCAACATGGATCATGATATTGAGAGCACATCCTAACTAATCATTGTTTGAGGACTGACAAACGACCCTCAGTGGATAGAGTGGTAAATATTAGGCTGCTCTGAGAGGCCAAATTTACATTTTTTAAATTTTATTTTATCAGGAAGTCCCATTGAGATGCATCTCGTTTTCGATGGAGTCCTGAGTACACAGTTAAAATATACAACATTTACAATAAATAAAATGCTTAGTAAAATGTACATATACATAGTTTACGGAACCTGTGGTCCACAGGCTTCAGTTAAAACAATTACAACGATCTGAAAAGATGGCAGATATAGTGTTTAAATTCACATAAGGGAATTGCACTTTTTAGTTTTAGTTGGTTTATGAGTGTTCCTTTCATAAAAGAGGGGCTCCGTGCAGATTTGTGGTACTACTAAGGTCAGTCTCTCCTGAGACCTGGTATGGTAATGATGGTAATGATTGAATCAGGAAGGTGAGATACTGCGAAGTTTTGCCAGTATAGCTTTGTAAATGGAGATGTGTGTACAAGTCTGTGGGTCTGCAGTAAGGTGCAGCCAACCTTGGTGTACAGATCACAGTGGTGAGTGTAGTAACTGTCAAAAGTAATGAAACAAAGTGCGCTGTGGTAAATAGTATCAAGATTTTTTAAGGTGCTGTTTGCTTCCATATATAATGTCACCATAATCCAGTGAAGAAAGGACTGCAGACCGAATTAATGTTTTCCTATTTATATGAAAAAAACGGCTTTATTCCTGTAAAGAAAATGGAAGAATAAATCAACTGCGCGAACATAGACAACCAGTTATCAAGTTACATGGGAAAATGTGTTTATTTAAAACAAATAAAACATTCCTTTTTACAAATAGATAATACAAAGATTGCTTGTCTGAGTCTGTGCAATCAGTCCTCAGTGTTGCCCTTTAGACTTGAGCGTGCGCTCTTCTTCTCTGTCTGCCCCATGGCTTTGTACAGCTTCTTGCGCAGCTCCCGTTGCCGTTTGGATTTAGCCTCCTCCTGCTGTTTTTTCTGCTGAAGGAACTCTTTGTGCTTGGTGTGTTTCACTGTTTGGGCCTTCTTAGTTTTGTAGTTATGAACTGTCCCCAGTGCCTGGAGGAGGGCCATTACCTATAAAGAAACAGCATTGATGAGGGCGGATTCATAGGTTGCTGCAGACGTTTTGGGAGCCAAGAGAGGTCCAGTTTAAAACTAAACTTGTGTGAATCTAACAATATTCCATCATGAAATAAACACACATCTAATCACATACTAAAAAGTACAGGACTATAATAAACACCACAAAAAGAAAAAAAAAATCAAGTCAAAGAAGTTGGCTGTGTATTGTGGGAAAACATATTTTTGAGATACATTTTACATAATATAGATAATACATGTCTGCATTTTAGACCTACCTTCCTCTCATGCGGTTCCCGGATCACACCCGGCCTCTGGAGGTCTCTGGGGGTCTTTCCTTTGGGTAGCTGCTGCTTGGGCTTACTCTTGAAGGGAAGGGCTTTCTGGAGCTCTTTCGGGATGTACAGTTTGTTGAAGCGTCTGGGAGCACGCAAAACAGGCTGAAAACACAAACATTCACAATTAAATTAAAAAAAACAACTCATGTCATGAACTGTTGTTTGATGTAATTTCACACAAGCATGTTAGTATGCATTGGTTTTAGTTAAAGTGGGAATAAACACCTTAACTCCACCCACAGCTTGAAAATGTATTGGTCATTGGACGAAGCACACACTCAATTTTAGATCTGCAAATTAGTTTGCACCTAGTTTGCCCCAAAAATGCACTAAAATGACCATGTACAGAGTTTAGAAGCAAAAAAAATGATTTAGCGATTTAGCGCCACTTAGTTGAATATAGAGGGACAGCACGTGTTAGCAGTACCTACCTTATACAGAGAGTCTGTATTGGGCTTGTTGCGGATGCCAAGGTCATGTTTGAGCTGGCCCAGGGTCCTCATGCCTGCCCAGCTATCCTTCTGTCCCACAGGCAGCAGCAGATTCGTGACAGCGTTGTACAACTGAGGGACAGTGACCGGATACCAGGAGCGCAGGAACACTATGTCTGTACAAAACATGACAGAATCACAATTGTTCAACAGGATTGTGTGTGTGTAACCAGATAGTGCTTTTCTCAACTAATTAAAAATTACTTTCTCACCACTCATTAAAAGACGGTCCTCAAAGGTGGCCCTAAAGGCTCCTGGGGGAGCGGACAGGGCCTTTTTGATCTGACCTCTGACTCCTGAGACACTTCGAATGGAGGCCCCTTCAAACTTGGCTACTTCAAGCACAGTGTTGAACATGCCCTGCCACAACATACACATTCATGTTAATACAACCTCATCACAATGAGAGAGCAATGGGGAGGCACAGTATCACCTTAACGAAACAGGTGTTTTTGAAAATCTTGTAGGGGTAACCCAGGAGTTTGAGCTTCTTCACTATGGCTACGGACTTGTCCACATCTAAAATGACTCCTGTGGCTGCAATACGGAAATTAACCTACAAATATAAAACTGTATTAGTTCAAAGTGCATTTGTATAGACACACTGTCTATATAAATGCAGTGAATCAGCACAGCCTACCTTCGTTCCAGCCACAGACTGTAGAGCAAGAAAGCCAGTTCCCTGTGGAGTGACTGGTCCTAGAGTACACAGGACACACTTTCAGGTGTGGCATGTAGCTAGTTTACACACATACATGGAGGACATACATATTACACCAATAAATTAGCTTGATCCTAGTGGCATTTTGTGAAGATACAAAAAAGTTGCCTCTAAAATTAAGCTTGAATGTTGTTCTGTTCTGCTTCTAAGGTTATGTCTCACCCCAGATGGAGGCCCCACAGTGCATGTGTTGTGGAGTGTACTTGAGCAGGCGGTGGCGCCCGTTGTGATCCTCGATGTGGTACAGGGGGATGGTCTGAAAGCGCCGCCAGCCCAGGGACAGGATCAGAGGGTCCCGAGTCTTCAAGATACGATCATACCAGCGATGCTTCTTTAGGCGCATCTGAGGGTCGTGTCCACACTCACATTACAATAAAGGTATAATTCCCATCTTCTGTCTTTAAACAATGAATTAAGACTAGTTTCTGCATTTAGATTTGAGATAAAACCCATGGTCTGGTCCACTCAACTGGGCTCACCCCCAATCTACATCAAAGCAGTAACAGAAGAGCAACTACATAGTCGCATCAGGAAGGCAAGAACTGCTTTTGGTTTCATTCGATAGGAAAGCTGGAAGGAATTCCTCACTCTCTCACTGGGCTCAAGACAAGATGGAAACAAAGATATGATAAGAGAAATAGCTGGAAAAAAAACTCTTCCTCAACTCTTTTCACAATTAAGGCTAACTAAAATAAAGAAGTTTTGGAATAATTGCACACATTTGATTTTAACCTGTTGCCGGGATCTGCTGGATTTATATCAGAGTTTATAGCTAAAAGCATTTACACCCATTAAGCTTTGCAAAAAGAAAGATCAAGGTAATAACCCAAAAGAAAACTAAACATTTTTCTAAACATCAGAGGAGAGAAAATAAAAAGTTTAACTGATCTAGAATCATGACCCAATTCAGTGTGATAATGCTGCAGACTGCACTCACTACTGACATTGAGTTGTAAAGTTGGCCCTTATTCTTCTCTAGTGACACTTGTGAGAACAGGGGACTGACCTGCAGGTATCCCACGTTGCCTTCACTGGAGCTCAGCCCACCAAGGATGATGGCATAGTGCGGGTCAAAGTTGATCACAAATTCACAGGGCAGAGAGGAGATTTCCAGTCGCACGTACATGCCCGGTCTAAAGCCTTCATACTGCACTCTGGTCTCATCATCCATCGTCTCAAACTCGGCCCGGTTAAGCTGCAAAAAATACAACATGGTTTAGTTGGGATTTACTTCAGAAGGATTCATAAGATAAGATTGATATAAGCGCCCTTGTTTATAGGGCACCTCAGCCTGTTTTTGCATCTCTTCTTTCAGGTCGTCCAAGTACGTGGCTTCTCCGTCATCGTACTCTGAGTCGAAACGCTCCTTTAGTCGACGCTTCTTCTCCAGACGTTTCTTCCTCTGCTCCTCTTCATCAGTCTGCACCAGCGGCTGCTCCTCGTCTTCTGCTTCACTATTACTCTCCACCTACAAAACAATGAGAATATTATAATTTACAAACATGAAAATGCACTAAAGACAGACAAAAACAAAATCAAACAAACAGTTCAGCTGAAACTTTTACCTGTTCCTTGTCTTCTACACTCTGATTCTTATGGACCTCTCCTGTTTCCAAATCCTCAAAGTCCCCGTACAACTCATCTTAAATGACAACTCAGTTAAGCCATAACCACATAATTAAACTTTAGCCTGTATTATGTGTAGGTGAATGCTTCATGTATTTACAACTTAGCATACCATCCTCTTTCAGCAGAGTGGCGGCATCCTCGCTATGCTCCCATTTTCCGGTCACAAAGCAGTCCCTGATTGAGTCCAGTACCTGAGCATACACAACACCACAGTTTTAGCCACTGAAATGCTTCTTTTCCCCTCATTCGCAGAGCAAGTCATATCAAGCCAGCGCCAGGAAAATTTTGGGTGTGCTCCTACCTCCTGTGAATCCCAGTCGTGAGTGCCAATGGGATGGAAGCGAGAGCAGTCCAGAGCATCAGCCTGGAGTCTCTTATTGTTCTGAGGGCGACTGACTCTGAACAATCCACCCAGCTCCTCATCCTCCTCTTTTTCATTCTGTGCCCCAGCAGCTTCCACCACTGTAGTAGGCAGTGGACGATTAAACACAGAAAAATAAAGCAGGTCTTGAGTGTTGCAAAGATGTGTGTGATGTGACAGACCGTACCAGTGCCATACACCAGTTTGCGCAGATTAGGGGCAGCTTCTTGTTGACGTAGAAAAGCTTCTGATGCTTTCTGCTCCAGACCCTCTTTCCAGCGTAGGGCCCCTGTGGTCACAATGTTGCACAGTTATTATTTAGAAAAGGCAATGAAAAAATGAAGACTATTTCAGTAAAATAGTGTAAAATGTGTTCACAAAGGGATGGGATTTCAAAGCCTGATCAGTGTCTCACCTTGCTCCTCTTCTGACCCCTCCTCTTCAGAGCCCTCTTCTTTGTCTCCCTCCACAGAGTCTTCCTCTTCATCCAGGTCCTCTTCTTCCTCAGAGTCCTCCTCAGAGTCTTCTTCAGAGTCCTCCTCAGAGTCCTCCTCAGAGTCTTCTTCAGAGTCCTCCTCAGAGTCCTCCTCAGAGTCTTCTCTGTCAGCGAATACTGGGAGCTCTCAGAGTCCTCCTCACTCTTCTCCAACTCGTCCTCGCTGTCAGCGAATACTGGGAGCTCTGATGGAGCCTGCTCCACTTTCTGTTTCTTGTGAGGGGGTTCTTCGCTCTTCTCTCGGGTCTGTCTCAGAAACTTGTTTATGTGGTCATCATCCTCATCCTTCTCCTTCTCTTCCTCATCCTGTTCTTCATCCTCATCCTCCTCCTCACTGGAGCCGCTGGCCTGGTCCTGGTTGTCATTGAAGACCACTCTCCTCCTGCTGCGGCCATTCTGTTGGTCCCATACAGACTCCTCCTGTAGCCTATATAATACATGTCATTTGATTTGAACAATATACACTTGGACACTACTACACTAAAGAACACTTGACAGTATACATTCACTGGGTGCACCAAGTATAATAATCTTCACAAGTCTCACCGCTCATGTTCCACTAAGTCCTCAGAGTTGAGAGTAGCCGAACCACTGAACAGAGACACCTTACTGGCGGCCATCTTGGCATCTAACGTGGCATGTGTGTCGAGAAGAGACTGGACAAGCTCTGTAGTAGGGCGCACCTCCTCCTGCAAGAGCATGACCACATCAGACCAATAAAAAAAAACAACACATAACTAAAAACAGAAGTATACCTTAACTAGGGTGACCAGATGGAAACCAACCAAATGTGGGACAGCACCTCTGTTCAATTGGGACAAGTGTGAAAATGAGGGACATCTAAAAAAGTATATATACATTTTCTTTTTTCATTGCTTCCCCACTCCTCCTTTTGAACAAGACCTGTAGTCCTATTTTCTACTGCATTTTAGCCAATATTTTAAGTATTCTAATCAATGGGCCTATAGTGTATGTTGATAAGGCCTCATTTGCAAAGTCCCATTCTCAAATCCAGGAATCAAAACAAAGCAACTTTCTTAAATATAACCCTGCCGTTTGTGTAGTTTGAATCTCTGCATTGTCAGTGTTTTCACAATAAGGCCTGTTCGGCAGGGGGGAAATGCAGTCATGGGAAGCTTTAAGATGTCATATACATGGTAACTTTTCTAGGGTTCAGGGTCACTTATGAATAAAGAGATGAGTTGATAGCACTATGCGGCCACGATAAAACAAAGCAGAACGATAGAGAGAGTACGAGTGGGCTGCATAGCCGCTATTTACAGAACCAGAGTGGAGGTGAGTTTATCTCTCTTGTTCCACATCACACATTACACATACCTTGACATACCTAGACCTGGTAAAAGTGGTGTGCAGGCAGTGGCTGCTGCAGAGAGCTCTATACGGCTGCTGATGAAAGTTAAGTTTTTGCTGCTGATAGTGAAATGCGGGACACAGACCCAGTTTGCATGATGCAGGATTTGAGGAAAATGCTGTGCAGTCCCGCACAAAGCAGGGCATCTGGTCACCCTAACCTTAACAACACTAACACGACAATAAAATGAGCAAACACAGCAATACAACCTTCTAACACCCCTAAATAGATCTATAGTTCTTAGAAGTTACAAAAAGTATACATAAAATATCTTGAAATGTGTTTGAAATACGTATTTGTTTAGTAAATAGGAATATAAAAAAGCTGCCTTATTAATTATGTGCATTTGTTATTTACGTGCATTACAATCTAGCTACTGCAACGATTTAGACGGCTTAAACAATTCTATATTTTGCCTTACAGCTTTGTTAGGCACACCTGTTGTTGCTTGACATGACTTGCGGGCAGGTCCACATAAACTGCATCTTTGTCATAGACCACGCCCCCAACTCCTGCCATGGGGGCGTACAACAGGCGCTCTTTCTCATTCAGAGCCCTCTTCTTTTGAGCGTCTGGCAGAGAGCAGGGGTCCGGAAGAAAGTTCACTTCTGACACCTGGTAATCCCCCACTCCTGTCAATCAAAACACAAACTCTTTAGTGACATGATAGGAACACTTATGCAGCTTATTCTACATTCAAAGAGCTTCACCAGCAATATGAATGTGGCACTTGTTCTTCAGATATGTCCCTCGCAGGTAGCCATAGAGAGAAACGGTCCGGTCACACTTGGGTTCAGTCCTGACCTTCTCGGGGTCAGTTAGGTCTTCCATCCTGTCAACACAGCTCAGTTATAATAAAAACATACAGGTTGGATGAACATGTGAATAAACATGACCAAAAAACTGTTTAACAGTATGAGACCACATAATACAGGTAAAATATGTGTTGGTCCAGTTAACGTAATGTTTAGTTATGGCAGACTATCAGACCCCATTACACAACTAACTTAAGTGTTTCTGTGATAATTTACAGACACTCTTGAAAACATCCTGCTATGTTGTCTCCTATACAGTGTTGAATGAGTTCAACCTTTGCACAATAATCATACACTGTAACTGTGCCATAGAATATTAAACATTTTTTACTGGATGACATAAATTAAACAAATCAATATGTGGGGGTTAAAAATTGTGTTTGTTTCTATTTTGCCCAGCCCTAATACACTCTTGGTTACTTCGCGGCACATACTCACCGATCCACTAAAACATAGGGATGGGACGTCTGCCACACCAGAGGACGAAACTTCATCACCGAGATGAAGCGACCAAGATTCTTCACCTCCTGTGTCTGGTACTCCCCATACACCATACCTGACAGGTAAAACAGCTTGGCACCCTGCACAAGCCGTCATGAATCATTGCTACAGATTTGGTCATCACACAGTTTGGTCTATTTTAATCCTTTTATATTTGTTCATTTCTATGTATTGGTATCTCATGCACTAAAACTTTATTAGAATAGTAGTGAAGGTAGGAAATTTGGAAGAAGAGAGTTTACCTGGTAGACTTCAGTCCAGAAGCGGTGCTTAAGGTTCTTTTTGGTTTTGCGCAGAGTCTTGTTGTTCTTGAAGGCATCCAGGTGGGTGAGCACTCCCATAATGCGAGGGAAGCCATGAACCTGACAGATGTTTAGGAACTCAAAAGTCTCCATCTCAAAACCAAAGCTGGCATCAATAAGCATCAATACCTACAATAACACAAAAAAAACATTTAGAGATTTGGAAATTTAAACCTCCTCATAACTGAAATCAATTAATCTCACTAGGTCAGCAACTTTAGCCAGATCAATCATGGTGTTGATGTCATTGGTGCACTCAATGAAAGTGAGCCGACGCTTCTTCCCTGTAGGACAGAGACACATTTGATCAGCACCAGACGTCTGCTAACTGGACAAGCCAAAAGAGTGCACGCACCTGAAACAATAGTCACAGGCCCACAGATGTCCCCCAGCTTTTGCCTGGTGAAGTTCTTGATCAGACAGCGAATCAATGTGGTTTTGCCTACTTTGGGAGGTCCCATCACCACTATGACCACAGGAGGGGGCTCAAGTGGAGTGCGGTCTACTAAAGGTATGTGGTGCTTCTTAGCCTTTATGTCCTGGGCCCTGTGGAAAGTTTTGGCCATGCGCACGGCCGACTGCACGCCAAAGGCCTTAGGGTTACGCCTGCGCTCATCTTCTTCTGTGGAGGGGCCCTGCTTCCTCAGCTTCTTCTTCTCGGCTTTTGGTCCACTATGTTTTTGCTGGTGCTTCCTCTGTTTCTTTACCTTCCCATCCATTTTAGCCAAGAGCTGCAAAACACAAATATGATCATTGCAGTACACAGACAGCTGTATGGATTCAACACAAAATTTTCTCAATCTCCCTCATGCAACTGACCCACCTTTGGGGTACACTCGTGTCATGTCTTCGTCAATATTACTATTAATTGATAACCTTATCAAATGTTGTCCAAGATCTGACTGTCCCGAGATTAATTCTGGAAGGTTCACTTCAAAGTGGTGGAGTCACTGAGGCTTAGAAACGTCTTGTACATTTTTATTAAAGATACAGTAAACTACCGTATATTTGCAGTATACGATCTATTTTATTACCATTACATGCCTGTTATGGGTTTGTACTTGAGCCCGTTTACTAAATTAAAAAAAAAATGGTGAATGAATTGCTCCTTCACTCTTGTTTGAAGTCTAAAACAGCATCAAACAGAGGTGGACTGGTTGATGAACGATGCCCCTAATGTTCTCCCTATATTCAGTCTGTGATCCTCCCCAGTGTGACACTTGTGAAACTGCCCTCAACAGCGTTGAACGGCTTTACCAAATCAAACATTATAACACATAGCACCGTTTTGTCCACTATCACTGGATGAAACATACTGGATCATACCTTAAGTTCAGCTGCGGCTCCGGCGGTGGCTTGTTTTCACTGTTCACGTGTGGCTGGGAGCCGGAAGCACATTGTGCACGGTACAACTGTCTGTGGAGGAAACAAATGTGGCCAATGGTTCCGCCATCTGTGGATTATAGATCCACGGGATGGGATAAACAACAGCGCCACCTGTGTGATACGTACAGCTATAGTTTGTAATACTGATGAGCTGAATATTATTGCCCTGTGATCTCCTCATCAATTTGATCGCCAAATGCAGTGCCCATGTAGCTACCCTACTCTTCCCCTTATGTTTATCATAAGCCTCCACTAGATGGTAGTCGTGAGTCTGTAATAGTCTTTACGATGGTTCTATATTTCCTCCCTTATTTATGTTTATGCATATTGACTTGATAACAGGTCTTAAGATATACAGGTAAGAAGCAAAACTTGAATTAGCCTTTTACTAAGGCAGGCTGTGAACAATCTGGATGTTGTTATGCTCTCATAGGCCTATGAAGGCTTCCAGAATACAGGAACATCTTATGTTTGTTCCATTTTTAGAATTGTCTTCAGTTGGCTCTTACTGTCAAACCAGGGTGCACAGCACCACTTTGGACTAACAAACAGACCAGTGAACATGAGCAAACGAGTGAAAGAGGAGAATGTGCTCAAAGTTACAGTAGAGCAGATGAAAGAACTGTCAGAGAAAGCCGGGGTGAAGTCTGGGAGGGCTTGTGTTTAATGGTGTCAGCTGGCAGCAGTTCACAGAGACAGTGTACAACAGTGCAGTGTCTGCTCCACACTTTTATTTAGAGACAGCTTCAACAGAGAAACTTCACAAATGACCCCTCACCTCAAGAGTCTGTGCCCAAGGTCCGCTCAAAAGGCTCCAACAGGGCTGCTATAGGAGTAGTATTGACCTTCATGTGTTTGACCACATGGTGTAAGGACTGTATTCTGTGTTTTGTTTTGTCGGATTGTTTTAAATCGCACCCTGTGATCCATCCCTGGATAAGGAACAAGATAGGAGGTCACATCCACATGTTCCAGGGAGGTCACATCCACTGGTTGTGCCTGTGCTAATGCAGAAGCTCTTGTGTCTGGCTCTGTAGAGCTCTTGAGAGCCTCCAAACTGCTCCGCCAACGTCATTCTCACCTGCCTCATAACTACACGAGACCAACAACAGGTCTAGTTCACATAATGGTTCCCATTATTCATTTCATTCACTCTCCACACTTTTGGTGGAAAGGTGTCATAGCCATAGCTGCCCTGGGCCAGACTTTTAGTAGCCTATCACATGCAGATGATAGTTGGTAGATGGCAAATGCCAGGAAATTAACCACCAACCTTTGGGTACACAGAAACTCTTTGTCATTGATTGTACTAAACATTTGAGTCAGCGCTGGGCTTTTGGACATCAAATAGACTATCCAGATACATTATATCTAAAAAAAAGAAAATGGCACATTTTAACAGCAACTTTATTTGAATTTATGAGAGTTCAAGGTCTGACCACGCCGCCATAATGTGACAGAACGGATCAAAGCTTGTATGTTGGTATCTAGAGGTTGTTGCTAATAGCTGTGAGCAATTTGAATCAATGTGGTTTCACAGTCACTGAAACCATTGTAGTTGGCATGGTTTGCATTAAGGCTCTCCTGCATGAACACATGAGGATGGATAGGAAAGACAAAGAGAGTTGTAAAAGAATGTTTATGGAGTTAGGGCATGGATGCTTTGGTGAGATTTGGTGATTTTGGTCCTGTGTCATTGGGCAGAGCATCGCAGCCCTCGGCAGATGAATGAGGCTATAACACATAAGCAAGTTTCCACCCCATTGCCTCTGGCAAACCCACTCACTTCTTCATACGCATCATTCAACTGAAGCCAGATTTAACACAAAATAAAGTAGACATGTGAAACTTGCTTTCCTCGTATACA
>JACM01057655.1:0-43103 GCA_000787095.1 Periophthalmodon schlosseri
CCTTGGCACAATGATAGCTTTTGTAAACCTTAGATCTAACAGACCAACCACACCATCCAAGTGCACTTTTTCATTTTAACCTGATTCATGGCCTTAACATATTGGAAAGACTGTTTTAAAATAGTTTCAAGAGTTTTGGAGAACACGCCACACTGATTTATGAATCCCATTTCACTGCAAACTTATTAACCTTTGAGAAAAACTTTTCTATTAAGATTTTGAAAATGATTAATAACTTTAATTATGTTTCCTGTTTCTTATTGTTGAAATATTCTAGGCAACATTAATTTCCAGTATCTGTGAACTAGCACTAGTGAATGTGTTGGAAGAGTATCATGAACCGACTGCACTGTGCTATTAAAATAAGCCTCATACTGTCAAATATTAGTTTGTCTGTTTATATCATGTTTAGTAGGGCTGTACCTGTACCTGATTTTTACTGTCTTAAAAATGTTAAAAACAGAGCTAGTTTATTTTGAACAGTTTGCTGTGGTCCAAAGTTGTGAAACACCCTAGACATCCTAATTATTCACTGTGATGAGCATTTCACAACTTTCAGAGACCAGTGCAGAGTTTTGCCTTGACTGTAAAGCTAACAACAGCTAGCATGCTAACACGCATTTCCTGATTATAGGACAATGACATGCTTTCTAATTAGATGCAGACAGCGAGCAGCGGACATATTGTGGCCTAAATTGCTGTTTATATGTTTATATTGTGGTATTGTGGCAACACATATTTTGCTGTACCGGGAGAAACATGGGGAAACATTTGGTACAGGACCTGTAAAGTTTAAATTGATCTTATTTTTATATGGACACTTGCCTGAGATCCAGAATACACACTTCTTCAATACTTTACAAAGATGTGAGTCTGGTCACCGGTGAATCTCCCCGTTTTCAAATGGGCATGATTGACAGGAGGATTAACCAATCAGAGACACACATTGTCTGGAAAAAATAAAGGAAAAAAAATATCACAGGAGGCTGAAAAACATTGTGGATTTCTGCAGTATTAATGAGCGTAGCACCAAACTCTGTTAATCTGAGGTCAAATGAATCTGATTGTATTTGTAAATCATAGGTGTCCAATGATCTCCTTTGTTTCACGTGTCACTGAAAAAAGAACCTGATTGCACGACCATGTTTGACCGGCCTTGAGGCGCAACAGAGGAGGTGGGGACCAGACTGATATCAATCTGTATAACAAACAGAGCTATCGTTCTGGATTTGCCAGGCAATATGGACACCTTATCTCTCTATCTCCATAAGATGTGCGTTCTGTATTTCTGCAGTATTGAATCACTCTCTAATTACCATCAGATCACTTGTCTTCAGACTGACCTATCATGTCTAAATTTGAGGATACAAGGCTGATTGCTCAATAATTAGACCATCTTTGCTTCGTCTTGATGTAATTTTCCTCCGGACCAGTAAATGATCAGATTAATGCAGTGATTTTGGTTGTGCCTAATTCAGTGTGGCGGATGTGTAAACCGTATCATTTAGCTGTTCATTTCACTGAAGTGTCTACACCGCGTGGGTTTCCTCTGAGTTATGGCTCTATCCCGTCTCTTATAATCAGACGGAGGCGATGTGATGTGTTTTTCCTCCTCTCTCTTTGTCTCTGTCAGAACACATTTAGTTTGTGTCCAGGGCAGAGTGCACTACTTCACGTTTGCACTGGTTTGACCTCATGGGCTTGTGCATCCGTTGTCATGACATTAGTTACCTCTGCTATTCACATTCAGCACACATAAAATGTACTTCTGCCTATTGTTTCAAACTGTAGAACGTGATGATGTCATACTCTCAGACTGGGGGCAAGAGCCAGTTTTTCCTTTTGATGACAATGGACTTTGATAAGAAATGTCTTAAAGATTAATCACAAATGTTGAAGCTGATCATTTAGATCAGTAGGTAAATGGTCACATTTTTATATAACGCTGTTCCACCTTCAAGGCACTTTACATCAAGGAACCACTCACCCATTCGCACACACATTCATACACCAGTGCACGCAGACACTGGGTGCGAGGTGGGTTAAGTGTCTTACTCAAGGACACAACAACAGCATTCATTTGTGGGAGCTGGAATTGCACCGCCAACCTGTGAGTCAGTGGATCTGACCGCTCAATGTTTATGTCAAGAGCGGGTTTTGAACCGCCAACCTTTGGATCGCTGGACACACACTGAGCTACTGTTGCCCAAACCCGAGAACTCACTGTATTTAAACAAAAATCAGCATTTTGACAATATCAGTTTCAGCTGCCCCTCATCTGGATTAAATATTATGAGCCTATAGAATGTTGTGAACGTGATGTCATCTGAAACCCAGCAATCTTAACATTTTGTAATGAAAGTCTTCCACTACTCAAACATCTTAAATACATAATAAATACAACTGAAAAATAGGTTTTACAAGGCGCCAAAATCTTCAAATTCTGAACAGTTTGGGTTTGGGTTCCGTGTCAATTTTTTGCAACTTAAAGGTGTATCTTTTCCATAGGCTCAAGTGGAGTGTATTCTGTATTTTAGAGACTTATTTTTATGAACACAATCAATGCACTTCAAACACACTGTACATCATCATTCACATTGTTCAATAAAATCTCTAAACTGAATTTTCAGGATTCTTTCAAGGCAGCCTATAATAGTATTCAGTATAATGTTCATATTAACCAGTTTCAGTCATCTCACTATAGTTTTTTACTATTTTTTTTTTATTGCATTTCATATTTATCTCCAAATATTCAATGCTTTTCTTAGTGTGAAACGACTGATTAAAATTACAGTCTTTTGCTGTTTTTGCTACTTTAATCATTTTGTAATTTGAATTTTATCACCAACTATTTTCAGCTCTTTGTTATTAAATTGTAATGAGCTATTGTGTCCAGGTAATTTCCCTTGTGGTTTAATAGAGTTTGTCTAAGTCTAATATTGCCTGTTCTGTCTTTAGGTGCAAGAACAAGTTGTATCCTGATAACCTCCCTCGCACCAGTGTGGTCATAGTTTTCCATAACGAGGCCTGGAGCACTCTGCTGAGGACGGTGCACTCTGTGATCGACCGCTCCCCTCAGACGCTGCTGGAGGAGATCGTGTTGGTCGACGACGCCAGTGAACGAGGTGCGAACTGGCTTTTGAAATATCGTACTGATTAGGGGTGGCAAAAGTGACAAAAATGTTCAGTTCAATCTGCAGTTTCTGGGGTAATCTCCATGATCATATTCAGATGATATTATGACAGTGCCTCAGAAATGTGCTGATGAAACCTGCCTCTAAATGTTGTTGTTGCGCTAAAGTGAATGGGCTGTAAAATCAAACACAAAAGTACAGACAGAGTGGAAGATGATACTGATGTTCTAATTTTGCCTCCAAAACAACAATTGCAATATTATACATTTTTCAGTGTATCTCTGCACACACCCCTGTCCTGGTTTGGTCCTGACTTAGTTCTGATATAGACTTATTTTAGTTCTGATGTAGTCCAGGTTTAGTTCCAGGTGTGTAGTCCCAGTTTTGTTGAGTTGTAAGTGCAAGTGTGAACGCAGTTATTATTATATATCCTTGTATTTTAAATATTTAGCAAAACTACAAAGGATTATCATTCTTGTTTGCAACAGAAATACAGTTGACATAATTGCAGGTCTGATGTTAATTATATACATATACATTCACTCCATTTAAAAAAGTATTTTTTTTATCATGTTATACAGACATTATCTTGTGCAGTATATTCAAATTCTTATTAACTTTTACTAAAGAGGTAGGTTAACTGAGTGTCCTGCTGTTTGCTATTTAAATCTAAGATGATGCAGTGCAATATAAAGATGAGTCACATATTGATAACTGTAATTCAGTGTCACGTGATCATAATATTTCTGTCATCAAGATCAATGTGTCATGTGTGATTTATAACGGTGATTCCTAGGCCTTTGTTCATGGTTTGGAGCTTTGCCTGTTTTCTGAGACGGTGTGAGTCGTTCTCAGATGTGTTCGAACATGTAGCAGAGTGTTCATATATGATGCCACTCCTCCCTGTGCAGTGCTGTTAATCCCTGTTTGGGAGAGATTAGGTCTTTAAATCGCCAGCCGTGCGGATTACACTCTGTTATTACCCTCAATCCCACCCCAACCTCTGCTGTTCTGCCCCCTTCACCTGACAGGACCTTTGACAGGACCCACATCAGGAGCATGTGCAGCTGGAATTATAAATGACAATATGTAAAACATTGAAAATAATCATAATGATGAATTATATTGAATAATATGAAACCATTTGAAACATTATTTGAGGTTTAAATATGAGGTTTGCCAAAAGACAATATATACTACAACAAAAGAGAGAATTTTCATCAGAATATTCAGCTGATCGCAAAGTTGAATCATGTTTTTGATTAAAATTGTTAAAAAGACAACATCTGTTTAGTATTTTGATTTATGAACTGCACCGATTGTATAAACATTTGTACTAACTTCTTTTTTTTATCCACCAATGCACTTTGTATCCAAGACAAATTTCCTTTTGTGAGACAATAAAGTATAACTTCCATTAACATGCGTACCAAGTTAAAGGGCCCACGCTATTTTCTGATCTATGTTTTAATGTTGTTTCCTCATCACAAACAGACCTGGAGTTGTGTTTTGTTTCATTCACACATGTTTAACACACAAACCCTGCATATTATTTCTTCTCTTGAACTGAAAAGACTCAGTTCCATTTTATGATGTCATGTGGTAATACAGGAAGTGCTCCACTGTGTTTTTAAACTCCCTGCACCTTAACTTGAATCATTTGAATCATTTCAGCCCTGGAATTGCCAATCTCTGCTGAACAAAAGGTAGAAACTGTAGCTATTAACTTGCAAACTACCGCTTCATGACATCGCAAGGTGGAACAGAGCATATTGAGCTTTGGCGGTGTAGACAGACTAATAATAAAGGATTACTCAAACGTGTAAATGAAACAAAACACCACCCCAGATATGTTTTTGAGGAGGTAACAGCTCACAAGAATCACTTTTGTGTAATATAGGACCTTTAAGAATTTTTTTTTTCTTTTACAAAAATATGTAATTTGGCAAATTGCTTCACATACTGGTTTTGAAGTTTTTCTGGTGAATATCACAATAAATACTTATGTTGAAATATTCAGCGTTGTAAATAATGCTACTTACTTGTTAAGTGGCACTGGACTGCGTTATTTCTCACGTTATATTGATGTTGTCTGTTATGTTTAGACTTCCTGAAGCGTCCTCTGGAGCAGTACGTGCGTAAGCTGGAGGTGCCGGTCCGAGTGGTGCGGATGGAGCAGAGGTCTGGACTCATCCGAGCTCGTCTTAAAGGGGCGTCCATCTCCAAGGGACAGGTGCGTGTGTGACCCTCTGTCTCTGTATGCAGTATTGCCGGAGGGTTCTCAAAATACTCTTAATGCCTCTTAATTTATGAATCAATACTGAAACAGGGCTCAAAACCAGATTCTCATTTGTATGAATGAATGAATGACCACATGGTTAAATTTACTGAACTAATCTTATTCTGTGTTGATGAGTACATTACATTGTAGGTTGTGTTCACTTTCTAGAATTTGTCATAATTTGAGATGGAGGGCAGGAGAATGTAACTCTAGTCACTATTTGTTTGATCCACATATGTTGATCGTCTTCATTATCTGTTGGGGATTGGCTCCACAAACTTGCCACATTAAACAAGCACGTCTTTGAGGTTGAATAATGGCACCGCCTTCTGAAGCTATTATGAGATAATTTATTAAAAGATAATTTCACTTGATGGATAGACCCAGTAATTAAAAAGATATTAACCATAAACCAGGTCAACAAATCTGAAATCTGACAGTTACACAGCTATTCCTAGTTTAAACTTTGAGATTCAAGAATGTTGTGATGTCAGGTGAACACAACCTATTGGTTTGCAGAGTTCTCTAGTATAGATCCTATTTTTATTCATTTTTTCTTCCATGTATGAAGATTGTATTAATAGACCTGTCACAATAACATATATTGCAACAGAAAAGTGTCACGATACACGATAATATTGAAACTACTTTTACCACTGACACAATAACCCTAAAGCAGGATGATGCCAGTTAACCTTTTTAGTAAGTGAACCATATTGAAAAAATGTGGCCAGCAATAAATAAATAGCACAATTAAACAGTTCAGTAGTTAGTTTTAGTATCTATAATGTGTCATAGAAGTTAATTATTCAACCAGCTACAGCTCAAATGTTATCAGATCGGCTTAATACTACAAATAAGAAGACAAAATATCCTACTAGAGCACAAAAAATGTACATGTGATAATTATTGACCCTGAAAAAATATTGTTCTACCTATCATATATTAAGTTATCATGACAGGCCTAACTATTAAGGTTTTTCATTAGTATTGAGGTCTGAAATGTTGGTATTGTGGCAGCCCTAATAAGCCCTGTGTTAGTCTAATGTATTCTGTGCATGTTCTCAGGTCATCACCTTCCTGGATGCTCATTGTGAATGCACGACAGGGTGGCTGGAGCCGCTGCTGGCCCGCATCAAGCAGGACAAGTAAGACACACACACAAACAACGCATAATAATGTATAGAGGATAAGGAGATACGTTGGTATCAGTTCAATACTGAAAAGTTTCCTGATATTTTTCCAAGCTGTCCTACTCTCCGTGAATCCATGTGTCGTTCCCAGTTTGTCTTTATCCATGTCAGACCATCTTTAACTACAACACACTCACGTTAGCTAGCGTTAAAAAATCAATAAGTGCTTGTTGAGCCTGCAGGGGGCTTGTCCTTGTGTTTATTTGATGCTTAATTACTCATTCTGTGTTTAGTGCTTCCTGCCAGCAGACACTCCCCCTCACACACATACACAGCTCACACAGGCTAGAGGACATACGCGCAGGGCAGGAGTAATGGGTGATGGGAAATCGCTGTCTGATGCAGTATTTAAATGCATAAGTTTGGGATGTGCAGCACCTGCAAATCAGCACTTAAAGCCAAATTGTGCTAAAATGTGGCTGTAAATGCCCTGAAAGAGGTTCAAGTATTGCAAAAAGAAAATGTAAATCTATCCACAAAAATGCTGAAATATCATCTTATATCATGATCGTTTGGAAAATTGTTTTTATGTTTATTTATTTTTTGTCAATAGGCCATTTTGGATCCTTTTTTAAGTAGATTTAATCATCAGCAATATATACAGTATTCTAATTCTGCACATATCCAGAAACAATTGCTGTATTTTTGGCTAAATCTCCCACATTGTTTGTAAATGCAGATATTTGTGAACAGATCAGACCTAAACGCACTGTCCTTACCTAATGATTTATTTTATTTTATTGTTTATTTGAATAGGGACAGATACAACAAACATAGATTAACAGTTCCGTTATCTGGTATCGCAGTGTTTATCACCTAGGCTAATTTGCAACACCAGTCCCCAAAAGTACTTTTAAAACTGTTCAAATTTCACTAAAAAGCTGTGGGGTCATTTGTAGAAAAAGCAATAAATACAGTGAATTAGTCAAGAAAATTAAATATCACACACTTACAAAACTCACACACTCATTAGCAGCCATTAACTGGGCATCTATTGAGGATCCTAATAAAACAATAAAACAATAACAATAAAATAATTATAAAGCCTATTTATAAGCCGTAAACCCTGAAGAATAAACTGATGCGTTGTTGAAATTTCTGTGCTGGCAACTTCCAACTTGCTGCCTTACAGTAGTGAAACATACTGTAACATTAATGTATGTGAAGAATCAGTATCTTGCAACTACACTGAAAATCGCAAATTAGTTTATGTCACAGACAACAACAAAACAGACATAGTTCAAAACCAGGTGAAATGAGATAATATGGAGCTTTTAAAACGACCAACACTTGTCTGCTGTGTTTTGCTGTAGGAGAACAGTGGTGTGCCCCATCATCGACGTGATCAGTGACGACACGTTTGAGTACATGGCTGGGTCCGACATGACGTACGGAGGCTTTAACTGGAAACTCAACTTCCGCTGGTATCCTGTGCCCCAGAGGGAGATGGACCGCCGCAAAGGGGACCGCACACTGCCCGTCAGGTGAGACCCAAACCACACCTGCACCGTATGTTTAATATAATAATAATAACTATATCGACGTATCTTTCAGCATATGACAGATGGAATGATATTTTTGTGGTTCAGAATTTATCGTGTTCACTTTTGCAATAGTGGGACATTTTTGGTTCTTTTTTGGCTGTATGATAATATTTGAGCTGTAGAAGGTTGAATTAATAACTTATATGACCCATTCCAGATGCAAACTAAGTACTGAGATGTTTCATTTATTTATTGCAGCTCATGTTTTTTTAACAATATTGTAGACTTAGAATGTCTGTCTGTGTAATCCTCAGTCGTCCAGGTATGATCCATAGTAAAAAAAAAAAAATCTGTCAACTGCCCATCCAAGCCGCTTCTTCAGTTATTTTACTATAGATTTAGAATAGTTTTTGTGGTATAAATCTGCTTTAGGGTTATTGTCTCAGTGTTATATAGATTAGTCTCAATATTATCGTTTTTCATCTATAATTTCTTCAGCAATGTATCTTGCTTCAAAATTTGTTATCATGACAGGCCTAATGGGAAGTTAAGTTAATCTGTGTTTGTGGATTCATTCCTAATGCGTTCTCGTAATATTACACTGGCCTGATAGGACGATTTTTATTTAATTATCATATGGTTTTATATTTGGACAGTGGCTTGGGTGTCTTTTTACCATAACGTTGAAGGTCAGTGTTTCCCATTAATAGAGAAGAAAAGACTGAAATAGGAAATAACAAACTAATGCAAGAATCAGAACATGTTTGTACAGATACAGGGTTTGCCTTTGTAAGTAGAATAAGACTGAATATTTTGTTGTTTGTGGAGAAAATTATAGTATTAAAAAAAACAATTTAATATTGCCGCTCTACCTACACCCAGTGCATGTTGATGTATTTGCTTATCACCAAGTGTGTGGAGTGGATTAATAATGGTCTATAGTAGCTCTTTGAAAACTGTATGCTCCAGTAAGAAGCATTGTTTTGCTTTGTAAGAAAGTAAATGAAACATAAAGGAAAAGTGTATGTTTAGATTTGCCTGAAGACCCTATATGTTTTCTGTTTAAACTTTGAAACAGCATCTATAAGAAAAGGACTGTTACTCAGCTAAATTGAGGAAGTATATGTAAACTGTTGCCTTAAATGCTAGCTCACAGATTTGGTTCGGCTTTAGCACCAGGTGGAACAGGGAGAGGCATATTTCTAGCCTATTTGTGGCTGTCCATCATCTCGTCTTCCTCCTCTTGTCTTATCTTAGTATTCAAGGTCACAAACTCAGTATATCTTATTCAGCCGCTTGTGTCCGTCTCTTCTCAGGCAACATTTCCCTAAGTGCGTCTTGTCCGTGGCCCAAAAACAAAAATGAGCCGAAGCATCAGGGGAGAAAGTACTTCTCACAAATGACATGATTTACATAAACCTATTTGAGCTGCGTTGAGAGACAGACAGTGGTATGGATCACTCATACAAAGCAGCTATGGTCAGTTTTGAAAAATGCAGTATCTCTGTACTTGAGTAGACAAAAGAGTTGTGTAGTGCTGGACAACTTGTATCGCACATTTAAATACAACTTCATCTGCCTAAAGTGCTTCACATAAAAAGTCTACAAAAAATACAGCTAATACAGTACATAGGCATAAAACAATAAAACACCATGATAGCTTGTCTAGCTAGTGTTAAATGCCAGGGAGAAGAGGCGGGTTTTCAGTCTAGTCTTAAACTGGGTTAAAGACTGAGAGGATCTGACAGGCAGACGGAGGCTGTTCCAAAGTCTGGCAGCTGCCACAGAAAAGGCTCTGCTCTGGTCTTGAGCCTGGCAGATAATATTTCTATGGGAGAATTAGTTGGTCGTATTGCAGATGTTTTGACCTGGTCTTTGGTTCATATCTATATCCTGTAGGGCTGTCCATATGAAACAAAAACTACACTAAGCTCTAAGCTCACTTCTTTATCAGCAAGGCAATCTGAGTTTATTTGTAGAGCACAATTTGTAATTCCAAGGTAATTCATAAATAATCTGGATTAAAAAAAACAGTTCTGGATTTGTATAGATTAGAGACATCAAAACGTTGGGGCATTACTCAATTTCTCAGGCTTCATTGTTGTGAGTTACTTTTTAAAGGAACATGAAAAGCACTAACTTTCCAGGTGGAGGGTTCGCCACCTATTTGTCTCCATTGAGATATTAATTGGATGAAATGTTCCACAGTACAGCATTAAGTTGACCTATGTCAGTAGAGACAAGCAGATTGCGCCTCAAGGCTAAATTACAGGTCACCTCTGTTGAGAGCTGAGCCCACTTCCAGTGAATAAAGCCTGTTTTTCAAGATATTTTTAGCAGTAAAACATGTGTAATTGAATAAATGCAAGATAATACTGTGGAACATTCCAGGCAAAACAAAAACATCTCCATGGAGACAATCAGGTGAATAATTTTTCAGCTGAAAAATGACTTTCACTAGCCACATCTCAAATAAACACCACAGGCTGTACTATGTTATGAAGTCATGTGAAAACTGGCAGCCGGCTCTATTATTGAACTGGCTGTAGATCTGGTGTTAGGTTTTTCATATATGGATTTTAAACCTATGTTGTGTTTATGCAGAGACGTTGAAATGCCGTACAAAAGTCGCATACACAATGAAATCTGTGCAGCTAACCCAGTTGTTGTGATTGCTCCTACCGTGTAATTTACAGCTCTGAGGTCACCGGCAAAGATTTCTGTTTATGGCCAATGGGGCAAAGGAAACTCCGGTGTAAATCTTTCAGACAAGGGGCTTAAGCTTCAAAGGGCTTCTGGCTTGTGTGGCTGTTTGTGTGGTTATTTTTGGCACCGATAAGTAGATTTTTGGGCAAGTGAAACATTTTGCCATTTCAGTTTTATGGTGGAGGTTCTGCCACCTGTTTGCCTCATGAAAATGTTATTATTTTACCTGGAATGTTCCACAGTATGGCATTAAACTTAACAAAAATCAGTAAAATAAAATATTTCATTTATCTGATTACAGGTATGTTTATTGTCCAAAAATACTTGCTTTGGTGAAAGTTTTCGACCCTACACCTAAAAACTTATATTGTGTGTACGGTACATTTCACAACAACATTCACTGGTCATTTTGCCAATTAGATCTCAGACACAAACTAAATTATGTCATATTTAATTCTATTTGTATTAATTAAACAATACTCTGGGACTTTTTGGAATATTTAATAACTTAATTCAGTTATCCCACAATGTTGTCAGTTTAGTCCTTTAAATACCAGTTATATTTAGCTGTTTAAAGTCGACAATCTCAAGTAGCATCTAGTTCTTGGCAAACATTGTACTGTTTGTTCTGCTCTCAGGACATGTTTGATCAGTGTTTGACTGTTTACACATAACTGCTTTGCTTTTCAAATGCTTTTTTCAGAAAATCTCAGCGTGACGAGACAGGAAAGGCAGGTGGTAAAGAAAAATAAACCACTTTCAAAAGAGCGAGTGGCAGAGCTGAGGCTATGAACACTATTATTATATTTGCAAAGAGCTGATCAGTAAAAAGTAGAACGCTCAGGGTGGTTGTACAGACTATAGTTCAGGACTATAGTTGGGGCTCCTTTTGTAATTAAATATTGTTAAGACGTTTTAGAGCGACAATAGCCCAGTTGTTTGTTCACTGATCTGAAGGTTGGCAGTTCAAATCCAGTTCTTGACTTAAACATCATTAGTTGAACGGTCAGATCCACTGACCCACAGGTTGGCGGTGCGATTCCCGCTCCCACAGATGAATGCTGCTGTTATGTCCTAAGACACTTAACCCACCTCGCCCCCACCTCGTGTCTGCGTACACTGGTGTATGAGTGTGTGTGTGAGTGAGTGAGTGATTCCTGGATGTAAAGCGCTTTGAGTGCCTCGGGGGTGGAAAAGCGCTATATAAAATGTGACAATTTACCATTTACGATTAGAGGTACTTAATGTGACAAGCACAGATTTTCAGTTAATGTTGGAAACTTTATGGAAATGAAACGAGTGAAACATGGCAGTTATTCAGAGCATATCCAAGGACAGTTCGTAAAAACTGATAATGCATTTAATGGCATGAAAATTACGCCTTCAGAGTTTTATGGCAAGGTAATAAATCTGGTTTATCACAGTACATGTTTTTTATTGAAAGTCTAGACTTTTAACTAATTTTAACTAAATCTTCTCATATGAATATCATGGTATTAAGTTTTTGCTTAGTTAAGATTTGTTCAGAAATGTTTATGTTTAAATAGTTTACAAAAGTTATACAAGATATACACTACTAAAAAAAAACGTTGAATGAGATGGTGCATCCAAACTTTTGTCTGGTGGTGTAACTTCACACATAAATAGGCTTATACATATACTTGAAACGTTTTACTTGAACATATGAGGAATAGCAGTATTTCTGTTCTTCACAGTGTGTGAATGTGCCATAGAGTTGAACAGAGAGTTACTGGAAAGAAAGAAATTGTCATAGACTGCGATTAGAAAACTTAATAAGCTTCAGTGCATGTTATGACCCTCTTGGCTTACTGTAGTGTTTGTTTGTGTTTGCAGGACCCCTACGATGGCGGGGGGCTTGTTCTCCATCGACAGGGACTACTTCCAGGAGATTGGCACTTACGACGCGGGCATGGACATCTGGGGAGGGGAAAACCTGGAGATCTCGTTCAGAGTGAGTGGGCCCGACTGTTAAACTGACAAGAATTCACGCTTTCTTTCCCTCCCTCTCGCTCTTCCTCCCTTTCTCACTCACCCTCCCTCTCTCTCTCTACCTCTCTCTCCATCTGTCTATCTCTTGTCAGTCTCCCCTTTTCTCTCTTTTTCTCTTCCTCCGCCCTCTTTATTGTTGCTGCTCTCTCGCCTCTATTGCTCACTACATACTGGTTTGTCTCTCTCTCCCTCTCTCTCTCTCTCCCTTCCTTTGTTCTCTTCCCCCCTCTATGCCTCTGTCTCCTTCTCTGGCCATCACTCTATTCCAAGGCTTGTGGAGTGATGACAAGTCAAAATAAAATATCTATCTTTTGAATGATCAAAAGTACTCAAATTGGCGCCTATAAACAGAAACCTGAAACCCATGAATATACTTGTCTCGTCTCTCGCCATCACTGTCTGTCTCTCTCTTCCTTATCTCCCTCTACCCACCTATAGCCTATATCTATCTATCAATCTCTATCTCACTATTTATTTTGTGTCTGCCCCCCTCTTTCTCAGTGTTCATCTATCTATCAAAATCTCTTTCTATTCTCTCTCTTACTTCCTCTCTCTCTCATAAACAAAAACACAGTCGTGATTTTGACTTTCTCTCGTTATTCTCTCTGGAGCTCACTGAAACTCGTCCAGGCTGTCACAACACATACAACCATCTCCCAGCAGACTTCACAGATCAGTGTACAGCCAATTAGATTTCAGGGTTTTTATTATGCTACACTGCACTTACTTTATACCATGAACCCAATAAGTAAACCATGTAATGTCCTTATCAAATATATTCCTGGAATTGAAATCCGTGTTTCGTAATCTTGCAAATTTAGACTGCCTGTCTTTTCACAGCTCAAAACACTTGGGTTTACATGTTCCAATAGTTCATTCATCCATCTATTTTCTTCTGCTTATCTGGAGCCGGGTCGCGGGGGCAGCAGTCTAAGCAGGGACTCCCAGACTTCCCACACCCCAGACACTTCCTCCAGCTCCTCCGGTGGGAATCCAAGGTGTTCCCAGGCCAGACGAGAGACAGTTTTGGCAATAGTTATCATAGTTTTAGCTTCTGTGTAACTACTTCACTGTTCAGTGCCCAGCAAATGCAGTCCTAGCATTTTATATACATTTTATTTCATGCCAACTAAGGCTTTGAGGTATTGCCAAGGCAGAAACATTATTTCAAGTTGTGCTACGGGAAATAGCAAGGCTAAAGTGTCCAAAGTAGTTTTATATTCCTGAATAATGTGTAATATAGGGCCAATAACAAAATTTACAAGATTAAGTACTATGGCTGGTTTTATCCATGTATTAACTAAATGAGATTGTTCTTTTTTTTGCAGATTTGGCAGTGTGGGGGGACTCTGGAGATTGTCACCTGCTCTCATGTGGGACACGTCTTCAGAAAAGCCACGCCATACACGTTTCCTGGAGGAACGGGACAAATTATCAACAAAAACAACAGGCGTCTGGCAGAAGTCTGGATGGACGAATTCAAAAATTTCTTCTATATCATATCTCCTGGTGAGTGGGGTTATTTTTCAACCCGGGTCAAATGAGAGTGAATCTCATTTGTCTCAGTCTTGTCTCAACTGCCATTTTACCAAACAAGGGACAAACAAATGTATTAAAGGAAACATTATTGCTTTGCCTGTAATGTTCCACAATATGATCTATCTTACATGTATTACATTGCATTATTGTTTTATTGCTCAAGAGCCTTTCCTCAGATCTGACCTGCAGAGTAGCCTGGTGGTGTCACCTGCTAGTCTCCATGGAGATAGATCATTTGAATGCCGTAGCCATACTGTGAAATATTCCAGGCAAAGGATAACATCAGCAAGTGGTGGATTCGCTACCAGAACATTTACATAGTGCATCTTTAAAGGTTATGGATGAATAGAAGCTTAAAAGTCATACCTTAATATTATTCTTAGTATAGGATGGTTTTGCATCAGTAGAGAAGAAGGCAAGGCAAGTTTTATATAGCACAATTCATAGACGTACAAAGTGCTTTACAGAATAAGAAAGACATTCAAATCACAATACAAACAAATCAAAGCATAAATAATCATCATAAAATTAACATTAAAAGAGAAGAGTGCGGAATAAAACCCTTTCAGTCGTATGCACAGCTAAGCAGAACGGTTTTGATCCGGGATTTAAACATTGTCAAAGTAGAGGCCTGTCTCACATCTTCAGGGAGACTGTTCCAGGTTTTAGCTGCACAAAACTGAAACGCTGATTCTCCATGTTTAGTGCTGACTCTGGGAACCAGCAGGAGGTCGTTTCTTGAAGTCCTCAAAGTGCGAGATTGTTCATATGGCAGTAACAAGAAGTAAATTTACAACAAAAACAGAAAAAAAAATATACTAATGGGAAAGAATAAGTGATTTGTTTTCCAGATGTTGATCAGGGATTCTGTCTGGATATAAATCTTAACCATTGCAAGATTTAAAGATTGTGTCCCCTAAGCAGAAAAGAATTAAGATAACAACAGTCCATCAGTCAGCGAAAGCAGCTGATAAAACCAAAATGGCAGATGAATTACTCACTGACTTAGACTTAAATCACATATACCTGTGTGTGTTCAAGTGTTTAAAGGTGTAGTTAAGTGCCCATAGCATTTGGAGGTTAATGTGGGCTAAAGTGATCTATCTATTACCTGTGTGACAGATATGAAGTAGAGGCTAACAGCGCACAGTGGGGGGAGCCCAGTAATTTCACGCTACAAGGCATTTATCAGTCTGCTCACTCTGACAACAGCATTCAGTTGATGTCACACAACAATAAACACAGAACTGGAGCTAAACGAGCAAAACATTTAGAACCCAGCGCTACATAGACTAGGAGGGCAATCAGAATGCTCTGATCTACCTGCTGAAGTCACACGCTGGTCTTTCCATGAAGGGCTTTTGTTTTTTTATCCATTCATCCTCTTCTATCTTAGTTTGACTTTTTCAGCACTGTTGCAAAATCAACTTTATGGAGGTTCCTATAATGTTGTTTCCTTTAATGCCATACTGTGGAACATACACTCTTGTCTTTAGTTGAACAAACACGAAATATATTTTGCTTGTTGTTTTGATCTAATCCCTTTGTATTCTATAGTATAAACTGAAGTGTTTAGAGGATACTGTGGTTGTGTGCACAGAAATGCTCATGTATTTGATATGTGACAGGTGTGACCAAAGTAGACTATGGTGACATCACGTCTCGCAGCACTCTGAGACAGAAGCTCCAGTGTAAACCGTTCAGCTGGTACTTGGAGAACGTGTACCCGGACTCCCAGATCCCCAGACACTACTACTCCCTGGGAGAGGTACGCGCGCCCCTCACAAAACCCAAACATTACACAGACTGGACTGGAGATTTACAAGTTTGAATGGAAAAGCTTTTAACTCTCTGGCTTTGTTTAATGTTAAATCTCTTGTATCTGTTGTTTAATGTTAAATCTCTTGTATCTGTATTTTATTCTGTTTTGTTTTGAGCAGATACGTAATGTTGAGACCAACCAGTGCCTAGACAACATGGCCCGCAAAGAGAATGAGAAAGTGGGCATTTTCAATTGTCACGGCATGGGAGGCAACCAGGTACAGTCAAACTAAATACTATAAAGATCTAAACTAAAAGCAGACATGGAATATAACTGCATACATTTACTTAAGATATTTATCCTAAAAAACTTCATGAGTACCTTACCTTTTTCTTTTTTTTATCATAGAAATATACATTTTTTCTTGTTTCACCCAGGTGTTTTCCTACACTGCAAACAAAGAGATTCGAACAGACGACCTGTGTCTGGATGTGTCCAAACTCAACGGACCCGTCATGATGCTCAAGTGCCATCACCTGAAAGGAAACCAGCTCTGGGAGTACGACCCTGTGGTGAGTGAGGCCATTACATGCTTATGGACAGTTATATAAGATATAGTGTTTTTAGAGTGTTTTTATTTGATCGCCAAGGCCAGTTCTGGTGCAGTCAGCAGTTGCATAATATTCCTGTTGTATGTAAATGTTTATCTAGTATTTGCTTGGTTGTGCTGTGGTTCGACGCTAAACAGCATTTCATTGCACTGTATTTGCAGCAACAGTAAAGTTGAATGTGAATCTGAATCTGATCACACATAAGAGTAAGAAGGAAAGAGAAGATGAAGAAAAAGGTCAAGGGTTTAGAATGATCGAAACAAGAAAAGAAAACTGTATCCAGTCCACTACAGTAAAACAGGCCAATGGGTGTGGGAACTATTAAATGTTTTTTTTGTTTGTTTTTTTAATTAGATTTTTATGTAAAGTCAAAAATTCTAAGTACATTTATTATTTATAGCCTTTTTGAACTGTAATGAAAGAGTTGTAGAAAATCTGCTTTTGCTAAAATTTGATGTAATTGAAAAATAATTGCTTATAAATTAAGTTATGATTTTTACAGACCTTTTAAAATGCTTTTGAAACGTCACGAAAAAGTCATAGAGGATTATTGTGGACAAAAACGCCCAACTCTGCCTGAACATGTTCTGCGCATGTTTCCTAACTAAAAATGAAAACATACAGAGCAAAGAGCCACACTGCTCTGAGTGTAAACAGCTTACAACACATATTTTACTGTCTTTTCAGTTAAACCACTTGCAATTTACTGTGAAGTTGCCTTGTTGACACATTGCGAAACCACAGCCACATAATGTGTTAAAACGACTTACCCAACATGTCATAAAATTTGTCAGGAATTCAGAACAGGAAACATATTCTGTACTGTAACTGGAGCGAGTACTGTGCTTTTGCGATGTCAAACAACCATGAATTTGAAAAAAAAGTTGGGACACAGTAAAAAGCTTTCTTAATTCATCTAGTTTTGCCTGTAATTAAATATTTGAACATAAAAAGCAACCACTGTTACAAAAAGGCTGCGTCCAGATTTGTTCACACACCACATCATAATCAGGGTTTAACTTGGATTAAACCCGGAATTTTACTTTGACTAAGCCAGGACCAGAACAGAACCAAATAAAGTCATTAGGCAAGGCAAGGCAAGTTTATTTGTATAGCACAATTCGTACACAAAGTAATTCAAAGTGCTTTATAGAATAAGAACAAATCAAAACATAAATAATCATAAATAATCATCATAAAATGAACATTAAAAGAGAAGAGTGCAGAATAAAAACCTTTCAGTCATATGCACAGCTAAACAGAACCGTTTTGAGTCTGGATTTAAACATGGCCAAAGTAGAGGCCTGTCTCACATCTTCAGGAAGACTGTTCCAGGTTTTAGCTGCATAAAACGGATACGCTGATTCTCCATGTTTAGTCCCAGGTTTAGCTGCATAAAACGGATACGCTGATTCTCCATGTTTAGTCCTGACTCTGGGCACCAGCAGGAGACTGACTCTGAAGTCTTCAGAGTGTGAGATGGTTCATATGGTACCAAAATGTCGGAGATGTAGGACAGAACCGGGCTCAAACCAGGATCAGGCTAGGACTAGAACAAGTGTGAATACACCTTAATGGTCCTGGTCCAGTCAGGCTCGTCATTTTGGTCTTAAAATGTTCATATCGACCTGCCCTACGTGATCCTGTTTTTTTTTTTTCGCTATTATGTCCGTAAATAAAGAAATAAAACATTAATGAACATTAATAAAAGACAAATCAGCTGCCTTCTTTCCCTGAGGTCGCTCCCGCTAGCGTTAGGAACAGGTTTGATTGACAGCGTTGCTAAGCACCCGTTCCCTGCTAAACCAGCGGTGCGGGCGGCAGGGGGTGTTACCTTCCACAGCTTTGCCCCAGATTGGTTCTTTGGTTGCTATGATACTCGTGAATTCCGAATATGGAGCCTGGCTCCAAATTCCCCCTCGTGACTGTCAGCCTCGCTGAGCTTCATTTGACTGGAGCACAACACTATGGGTGTCACACTCCCTTAGTCCACTTCTCTATACAGTCTATGGGCTCTTTGAATACATGTACCTCTATAATATATCAAAAGAGCTTATTTTATAAAATTAATTAAGCTTTCAGTGCAGTATACAAGGATGTAAGGATGGTATTTCAGCACTTTTACATGTACCTTGTGTGCTATCTATCTCTTTCAGAAGGATGGAAAATTAGCACAGTTGTCACAGCAATTAAAAATTCAACAAAATCTTTTATCTTTAATCTTTTGAATGGAAAGTACTCAAAATGGTGCCCATGAACAGGAAGCCGTTTGTGAATACTTGAACTAATACATTGACTGGCAAAAATATCTTTTTTTTAGTAAACCAAAACAAACTCAAAATGTGGCATATGTGACTTTGGGCTCTAATATTGTATGTCCTGTTTTCTGCAGAAGCTAACACTGGTGCACGTGAACAGTAACCAGTGTTTAGACAAGGCGAGCGAGGAGGACAGCCAGGTGCCCAGTGTCAGAGACTGTACGCACTCACGGTCCCAACAATGGCTGCTCCGGAACGTCACACTACCTGAAGTCTTCTGACCACGCCCCCAAAATTCAGCAATCATATGAACAGAGCCCATGGGGACATGTTTTATACGAGTGGGCTAATGTGAAAAAAAGTTTTGGGACGAAAATGTCGATGGACTGGATGGTACTACCTCTGCCACAGATCAGAGGAGCGCGTTCGACCCTCCTCGCTACAGGCAAAGACTCCATCGAGGAGAATATTGATGGTCCATTTTGTTTTTAAGAGATTTTAACTTTGGTGACTGATCAGAAGCGACGTGGTTCTGCACTCATGGCTTCCTTGGACATAGCAAAGTCCACCCCTTAAAGGTGCACTATGTAACTTTTCTGGTGGAGTTTCTGCTACCTGCTTGTCGCCATGGAGATGATATTGCTTTGCCTGGGATAATCCACAATATGATGCTCATTTTGCTTTTTTTCCTCAATTACAAGTGTTTTATTGCTCACAGAACACTTGTTACTTAGACTGATGCTGGCAATCCTGTCTCCAAACAGATAGATACATTTAATGGCATATTGTGGAACATTTCAGGCAAAGCAATGCAATCTCCATGGAGACAGGTTAGCGGGAGACCTTCCACCAGAAAAGATACATAATGTACCTTTAACTCATCACTTTAACGTTTACCGACTGCCTCGAAAGATTGGCTGTGTACTTATATTTGTGTGAGTGAGTGCATTGTGCGTGTGCCCTGGATGAGTGCGTGTTTTGAGACAACTTAGTTTTTTTATTTAATTTTTTAAGGTTTGAAAATAACTCCAATGAAGAAGGGTGTAGTGCGTAAATGTCCGAGAGCCCCTCCTACTGTCCCTATATGTTACTGAAGAGTTTGTCTCCCCCTGGTGTCCGTCTGTGGCATATCCATGTGTTCCCCGACTGGAGGAGCTCAAAGACAATACAGATCAAAAATATCACGTGGACTGAACAACAGAGATTTAATGATAGAAAAATTATGTTTGTGATATCTGAAAGTTCAATATGTCCCATTTTCCATTATTTGTCTGTTTAAGTCGGGTGTTGCAGATCAGAAACTGGTCTGTCTATGGTCTGTCTATGTTCTCTTTAATCATGTTTTAACATAGAGCTAACACAGAGGGGACTGGGCATGTCTAACTGGAGCTCGCTTCCTAAGTCGGTGTTAAACTAAAGGGGAGACTCCCTCTAGAGGCGACACACAGACATAGAATCCGAACAAGCAAAGGTTGTATTTATGCCATACCTTTGTCCATATCTCGAGGTTCCCGTTCAAGGGCTCCAGACTGAACCAGAGCTGTCAATCTTGAGTTTAGCAGAACAAACCACAGCCTTCAACCTCTCCTCATGATTTAAAAGATATTACCATATCAATGACGATTCAAAATGACCGAATCTCAAGGTCGAGTTTGATTAATTGCACAGTAGTCCCAGTATCAGAAGACACTGGTGTCATATCAGAGAGGTGTATGTTATGTGGAGTGGTAGAGACTGATCAGCAGATTACAGTAGCCCCAGACATATCTGAATTCAAATGCAGACATCTCTCTCAATACACCTGCAGTATTTAAATCTAAATGATCATGTTGACTCATATCTGAGACACAGAAAGAGTTACTCTATCAGTCAGTTTGGACACACTTTCTCATTCGGTGTTTTTGTTCTTTGTGTTAACTCCTTTCACTGTAGATCCAGCCTGAAGACATCAAATATATGAAGCAAGATGTATGGAATTATGTAAAGAAAAAATGAAATAACTCTAAATATGTTTTATATTTTCATTCCATGTGTTCATTCATAGTTTTGATGCCTTCAGTGAGAATCTGTAAATTGTCATGAAAATAATGAAAAAACGGTAAGTGTGTACAAACGTTGGACTGCTAGTGTATTTGTCCTTCTCATTTCAAATATCATGCTTCCTTTTTCCGTGGACTTTTGTGCCTCTTTAAGTCGAGGCAGAGATTAAAGGGTTCAACCATTTCAGCTTTCTCCAATGGAGGAAGGGTTTACATGTTTTGGTTCATCTTTGTTTGTGGCGTTTGAGCCGGAGGAGGCTGTCAGCTGATGTTACTGTCTATAACGAGTGAATGAGACTGTTATGATGAAAGGAACTGTATCACGTTCTACCGTTTAAGGGTTAAACTGACATGTCCAGGCTTCCACACTCAGCTGATCCAAATGTAGAAAATAAAGTGAAACGTTTACAGACGATAACAAGGAAACACTGGCTCCTGTCTCTTTTATATCTGCACACACACGCACACACACGCACACGCACACACACACACACACACCCACACCCACACGCACACACACACACTCATATCTATGTTGGGTTTCCATGCTTTTTGGGGACATTACATTGACTTACATTCATTTCCTGACGACTGATCCTAACCTTAACTACTTGCCTAACCTTAGCCTAAACACTAACCTATTTTAAAGGTGCACTATGTAATTTTTCCCTTAACTGCTTGTCTCCATGGAGATGTTAGTGCTCTGTCTAGAATGTTCCACAGAATGGCATTAAACGTACACATGCAGGTGACGCCACCAGGCCAAGGCGACCCTGCCCAAAGTATAATGCATGTTTTTCAATGGATGTTGTGATAAAAAAACAGTAACTGAACAAATATAAGATAGGTTTGTGCCATTCTGTGGAACCTTCAGGCAAAGCTCCAGGGAGACGAGCAGATGACAGACACTGCACTAGAAAAGTTACATAGTGCACCTTTAACACATATCTAAACTTTAAATCCTGTTGATTTAATAAGAAAGGATTTGCATCATGGGGATCTGATTTTTGTTCCCATAAGGGAGGCAGGTCCATATGGAGTGTATTGAGTGTGTATACAGATTATAGTTCCCACAAAATGATGAAAAAACCTGTAGACCCATCCATGTTGAGCTTCCATGCTTCTCGGATACATTAACCTATTCATTGATCCTATTCATAACCATATAGTCACTACTTTCTTACCCTAAACATAACTTAATTTGACCCATATTTGAACTTTCATCCATGTTAATGATGAAATAATGATTTTTTTGTCGTGGAGACCTGATTTTTGTCCCATAAGAGGGGCAGGTGCTAGTGAACTGTGTATACGTCCCCACAATGTGATAATATAGTGTAGCCCATAGCCCACACAGCATAGTTCAGTGTGTGGAGGTGAAGAGGCAGGGCAAGGCAAGTTTATTTGTATAGCACAAATGGTACACAAAGTAATTGAAAGGCAGAGGACATAAAGGACACACTCTCTCAGAAGAGCCCTCAGTGTAGCTCCCCCCTCTAACAAAAGGTCAGGCAAAGGTAACATCCAAGTGCTATGTGAGTGTTACTGAGTAACTGCTCTGTACAAAGTTCAGTAAAGACAGATCAGATAAGATGAAAAACTGTAGCAACAAAAAGCCTCTAAGTGACAGCGCTGTGCTTAGAGACAAAAAGAGGAAGAGCTGATGGAGCCTGTGGTCACGGGGCGAGGAGCTGATATCTGGTAACACTGAAGAAGTGACAAAAACATGATAATCTTATGAGAAACAATAACACAACCGCTCCAACCAACTAAACATCTGTGTATTTAAACGTCGTATATTATGTTATTTTCTGATCTATGTTATAATGTTGTTGTCCCCATCACACATACCTGGAGTTGTGTTTTGTTTCATTCACACATGTTTAACATACAAACCCTGAATATTTAGGATGAGATGTTCTCTCAAAAAGAAAACACTCTGTTCCACCTTGTGATGTCATTTGGTAATATAGGAAGTGCGCCATTGTGTTTTTAAACCCCATACACCTTCACTAGAATCATCTGGATAATTTCAGCCCTGGATTTGCCCGTCTATACTGAGCAAAAGATAAAAGGCAGCTGTTAACATGAAAACTACCGCTTCATGACATCACAAGGTGGAACAGAGCATTATGAGCTTTGTAGATGTAGACAGATTAATAAAGGAATAAGGGATGACTCAAACGTGTGAATGAAGCAAAACACAACTCCAGGTATGTTTTTGAGGAGGCAATAACATTCTAACATGGCTTAAAAGTCACAAGAATTAATTTTGCGTAATATGGGACCTTTAAAGTCCACTTTTTTGGTGACTTAATTTCAACTCATTTTTGAAATTTCACTCTATTTAAAGGTGCATTGTGTAACTTTCTTCAAAAATACCTTGAAATAAATGGATTCTTACTATGAGCAGGGTCACCTCTCCACGGTTTCACAGGCAGTTAACCTTTTATGGACCAACGTAACTCTACTAAAATGTTCTGGTTAAAACTGACCTGATATTTGTAGAGTATTTGTATATAGTGCACTCCCTCAGTCAGTAGTAGGATTAGTCTGTTCAGTGGAGAGGCGTATGATTTTGTCGTCAGGGAGATTTACTGCTCGGAGCGCTAGAGGAGGCATCAGAGAAGCGATGTGAAGACTTTGATGTGAAGAACTGGATCAAAGCTGAAACTGGCTGCAGCCCGAAGGAAAACACAGGCAGAATATGGAAACATGAAAGAACAGAGGGTTTATGAACTCTTTATGAAATGACATCAACTTTACTGTTTGAGAGGCAAAAATGAACAGTGTTTGTTTATTTGACTGACTGTTAAAGGTGCACTATGTAACATTTTTGGTTGACTCGAGGGTATGTCGCCTGCTTGTCTCCATGGAGATGCTATTGCTTTGCCTGGATGCTCCACAGTATGGCATTAAACTTACCTATTTCATATTTGTATTAGTATAAGTAACATACATTCTTACTGTAAAAGGCTGCCTCTCCGCAGATCTGACTTCTAACTTGGCCTAGTGGTGTCACCTGCTACAATGGAGATACAGACCCTCCACCAGAAAGGTTACAAGGTGCACTTTTAACCATTCATCAATCAACAAGATTTATTAATGGGTTTCAGGTCCCTGTTATAGACACCATTTTGAGGATTTTGTATAATTTAAAAGGTGCAATATTCATATGAGTAACTGCGATAACTACCCCAATTTTTCACCACTGAAACTGATGGATATACTCATTTGAACAGTGTTTTTCTATGTGCTTGCTCTATTATTTTATATTACGCCCTGGCACAGCTAAAGAAGATGTAAAATGGTAAACGTGGAATCCTTGGACCTATCCACTTACCTTTTGTTTATTACACCATTTTTTCCCCATTGCTGCTAAAAACTAAAGCTAAAGGCAATGTGGGTGAAGTGTCTCACCCAAGGACACAACAACAGTGGCCTTGTTCACATGCACATCAAAATCTGACTATAATATGATTACTTAAGTAACACGTAAACTGCAAAATCTGATGTGAGTAATCAAAGCGACCTTGGGTTTTTTTTGTCATTTAAGTCTTATAATTCAAAATCTTTATATTAACCAGTATGGCTAAAGTCCCCAGGCGATGTTAAAACTGGTTACCCTTTGGTTTTTGGGCACATGCTTAGCCGTAACGAAACAGCTCTATAAATATCACAGTAACCATAGTGTAGATTTCTATGCTTTTCCTGCTAAATCCATTGCACCATTGACTTTCTGCGTAACATTTCCAAAACAAATGCCCTCACTGGCAAACAGATTTCACATATTTATTCTGGTCACTTGACGCAAGCTCTTTTTATAATTACACTCAACAGCCTCATCAGTCCAAGCTTCTCCTGCTGTGGAAATTGGTCTACATGTTTTTTTGGGTTAATTATAAAATATTAACCACTCATGAGATCTCAGACACAGCTTGCCATCTTCACATCTGCTCATCTCATTTTGTTGATTTTGGGTTGTTTTGGGGGGAAGGAAAGAGGCTTGCTGTAAATGTGGTGGGTAATCTTGCTGCAAAATAACATAGAAGTCATAGTGTTTATTTGTCTTATGTAACTAATTATAATGTTGTTCTGTAATGTGGGGATTATTTATGCCCAAAGAAACTCTAGTTCTGCTGTTATAAAGCCAGTTTTATTCATGTTTTGGTCTTCTTTGGTTTAGTTTTGTCAAATGTTATACCTGATGTAGACCTGTTGAGACCTGTTATCCATGTGTTTTAGAATGTTGCTGAAGCGATTAATAATTTAAAACTAAATAATGTCTTGAATGGGATAAAGTCCTTAAAATGTTGTCAATAACAGGAAGCTGAAACCCATGACCTAAGTTTTTTAAACAAGTTTTGAAACATTGGGTTGTTACCGTAGAAATAAACAAAGACTAAAATCCATGATTAGACCCTTTGTTTACCCAGAAAGCCAACTAATTTCTCAGATGGTGTTGCATAGTGTGAGAGAGTGTACTTGTAGAGGGCCAGTTGTGGTTTGATGGATTATATTGTATTGTAAACAGTGGAAAACCATTAGTGCCAAAGTAGTTTTGAAATTCTTCTTTATTGGGTCATTGCATGCCCAGTATTAAAAAACAACACAGCAACAGTAGCAAATTAAAACATCATCATAACTTTGTGAAACAGATTCAACCCCGTCAAAAATCTCTCGTCTCGTCTCAGGCAGCTAACACAGTAGCCATGTTCGGTTCACATTACTCTCAGATTGTAATATGCAGCTCTCCACTCTCCTCTTTTAAAGCTCCAACTGTGTAAACAAGTCCATACTCTTAAAAGTGCACTGACAAACCTTACATTTGAGTTTCTATCGTGTGCAAAAAAGAAAACTGTCATAAATTAGATTAATAGAATTCATAATATATTAGAAGTGCTGTAACAACTCACCCAAGACTGCAGTAGTGAAGCCATTATTACAGAACCATGAATGATAAATAGTTGAAATAATGTGAATGAGTGTGTTAAGACTGAGGTATCAAAAACAGTTCTGAGCACTCATGGTATGTCAAAGAACAAGACATAAAACAATGCAATTTATGTGAATGTACAAATACTCCTACGGATCAGTCTGCAACAGGAAGACAGATTAAAATGTCCATAAATGGACAATATTACAAGTAAAAGCTACCTGCTAGATAAATTAACACAAATGATAATAAAAGCTGGTCCTGAAGTGGTAGACTCAACGCTACAGTGTGGCTCAGTGAAATATGCATGGCACAACTTACAGAAACACAACAAGTCTAAGGCCTAGGGCTGGGTACAGTGCAAATAATACAATAATAATAATATAATCTACTGGTTGTGCTCAGAAAACTAGTTGTTTTATTCAATTTATGAAAACTACTAATCCGTTAATGGTTCTAAATAAAGGAAATTGCTGCTAGAAGTTGAGCAATGCATCAAATATAGTTAAAATTGAAATTGATGTTATATTAAGGTAGGCAAAATTAGAATATAAAAGTGCACTTTCAAACATGGGCTAAATATAATGGGATATTTCTGCACTTTTGTGGTTACTTACAGTACATCAAACATTGTGCAATTCTTGAATCTCTCTCAAGACATTTGAAACCACATTTTAGAAATTTTGGAAATTGGTGCAAAAATCTGTAATAACTGGTATTGGGATAATCCAAAAATATTGCTATGTTCATTAGCAATTAAAACCAGTTATCGATTAAGTTACTGTTGAACGGTACCCAGCCCTAGAATGTACAAACTAAGTTCAACTGCAGAGGTAGGGAGTACTGGCATCACACACTGTAGCTTCAGTACAGTGAGGGCATAGGGAGATTTGTAGAAGAAGATTATTGTACAGTTCACTACAAACCTTGCAACCACTTTACAATTTATAAGTTACAAATTGTAGGGATTTAGGCACAAATGGGAAGCAATTAGGATCAGCGTCTTTACTAATCCCAGTTATAAAGGGTACAATTAGGATTTCTGGATTAGGATGAGCACTCACACACGGGCCGCTGATGTCATATTGCTGGGAAATATAAAGTTGGTGAAGAAGACATCATCACGAACAACTCCCAAAAGTCTTGGTCAGCTCAACCTTTTAGTGCACAACAGCGGCGGAGGGGGAAAGCGTTGTCCTCTTAATCAGCCAACATTAACTAAATGTGGTAATGAATATGTTCGTCAATCACTGGGTTTCTTCACGACTGGTGTGGACTCAAAAACCCTAAAAACAAAACAGGAAAAGCAGGTGACTTTTATTGTTCATAATAGTATTTTAAAGTCAACATGAAATCAAAACAGTACTGTTCAAATCATAGACTGTATATATAAATGGACATAGCTAATGCGTTAGCCATTGTGTTCCAAATAGAAAGTGATCAGGGGCGCGCTTCCGGCTCCATCGGCGTTTCACTTTACGTTGAAAAGTTGTCGTCCTTCTCTCTGTAACTGTTGCAGTGAGCCTTGTCATTTTGGTCTTAAAATGTTCATATTAACCCGCTCTACATGATCTTGGTGGTGTTATTTCGCTATTTTGTCCATGAATCAAGACATTAACATTAATACCAGACCAATCAGGTGCCTTCTTTCCCCGAGGTCGCTCCCACTAGCATTAGCAACAGGTTTGATTGACAGCATTGCCAAGCGCCCGCTCCCTGCTAAACCAGCAATGTGGGCGGGAAGGGGCAGTACCTTCCACAGCTTCGCTCTGGATTGGCTCTAGAGTTGCTTCGATACTCATGCTCGGAATTCCAAATATGGAACTCGGCTCGGCTCGGCTCGGCTCAGCTCGCTGCTATAACCGCTAGCCTCAATGAGCTTCATTTGGCCGGAGCCGAACACTATGGGTGACGTCACACTCATTTAGTCCACTTCTTTACACAGTCTATGGTTCAAATACAAAAACTCCAGCAACTGCACTCATGGTGACTGACCATCCTCACAGCATCATTATACTAAATATAGTCAACAACGCAATGTATTCAAATTGAATTCAAAGGAATTCAATAGATGCACCTAAAAGACATTAAAATATGCACAATAGGCAAATCATTCCGCTACATAAAATGAAAGCTGGAGAAGGGTCCTCGGTACCTCTACAGTTGTAATATCTGATTAATTTAGAGTCAATTTTGGTCCTTCTTTGGGTAGTTTCTTGGTTAGAATGACCTAGCAAATGTGTAGTCCAATTTTAGACCTGATCTAGCCTTAGTTTAGACCTAAAATAGTCTTATTGTGGACCCTTTATAGATCAGGTTGGACTCAGAAGGCCATATATTTTCATAGGTGGTACTTGGTTTGAGAAGTTTGAGAGCCTCTGCCCTAGAAGCACTGAAGGATGTGTGTTTACCTGATGGGGTGTGAGGGCCAGTTGGGCTGTACAGGAGTAGGCAGACCAGAGGAGGGGCTCATCAGCATGGCACTGTAGATGTTAGCAGCTACCACCAGGATGCACAGCAGAATGGGTCCAATGATGGCCCCCTCCAAACCCAAGTAATACGCCCCCCCAGCCACTGCCAGGCCGGTCAGGTACGGGTGACCCCCTCTGAGAGACAGACAGGCTCACGGTTAAAGGTCCCATATTATACAAAACTGAGCTTTTAGCCGTGTTATAATGTTGTTACCTCCTCAAAAACATACCTGGAGTTGTGTTATGTTTCATATTTGAGTAATCCTTTATTATTAGTCTATCTACATCTCCAAAGCTCCTTGTGGAAGTTGTGGTAGTTTTCAAGTTAACAGCTACCTTTTACTTTTTGTTTAGAAGAGAAGAGCAATTCCAGAACTGAAATCATTCAAATGATTCTAGCGAAGTTGTGTCTAGTTTCAAAACACAGTGAAGCAATTCCTGTATTGCCACATGACATAAGGTGGAACAGTGTTTTCTATTTGAGATAAGAACTCAGCCTAAATATGCAGGGTTTGTGTGAAAATAAAAAAGGTATGTTTTTGATGAGGAAACAACATTATGAGCATAGATCAGAAAATAGCAGCATCACATTCTTAATAATACATTGCACCTTTTTTCCTTGGTGTATAAACAACATAACAGAACCTTATATACACATGTCTACTCATACAGATACACCCCATACATACAGTGTGTAAATAATTAATAAGTTGTCAACGTGCCCTGAAAACTGCACTTTGCTGAAAAGTGAATGTGACAGGACTGGCTCTAGCTATACCCAAATCTGATTCTTGCCTTCCCAAGCAAACTTATCACATTAGCAACCACTCTACATCTTAACAACGATATATAAAGTCCGCTCACACTAATTCAACTGGCTAGAACCCGGCTTGCATGTGACTCTTAAGATTTTCTCTATAAGGTCAAAGAATACAACAGCAAATACCCGGAGATGTCAGAGTAGATGGCCGTGTCCACGAAATAGGTGGGCAGCAGATGAAAAACGAGCAGCAGCAGAGCCTTGACCCCCTCGCCCTGAGCCAGCCACAGATCACACACAGCCGGCACCGCGGCCCAGTAGGTCCCCAAGAATGGCACCGCTCCCAAGATGGCGGCCAGAGCTGCAGGCAAGGGCAGAGAATAAGAAAAATATACTATACTATAACAATGTGAAAATGTGGATTCGGTAGGAAATGAAATACCAAAGAGGGTTGACAGTGGAAAAAATTGATAATGCAATTGTTGTTTTGGAGATTTAGAGTCTGTAATCTATAATTAAAACTATTTAACAACCTCAGAAAGAAGCAAACGTCTAGTGTAGTCTCCCAAACAAAGGTATAAAGTGATATTTCTGGCCTTACTTGAACCTCAATCAAGACATTTACAGGCGCGTTTGATACAGTCTGAATATCGTTATTGAGATATTGCAAAAAATTATCAAGAGAGTCATTTTTGTTAATACCGCCCATCCCTATTTGGCATGTGCAGGTAACGAGGCTGTGCTGGTGGGTGCTGTGTTGGCAGGTGCACAGACTGTGACCCGCTGTGTGTCGACTCACCAGAGGGAATGAAAACAATGTTGATGCCAAAAATGGTGTGAGTGAGCCAGGTGTAGAGGCCATAAAAACAGGCCATTTTCAGAGAAGCGTCAAAAACTCCCCTAAAAAAGAAAAAAATACAGTAGTAGATTACATTAAATTACGGTAATAACCCCAAATAACACACACAGTATACAGTAGGCATGCAGGGTCGCAATTATATCAGTTCGGCATTTTCAAAGGACCCAATCATCAAATCATAGACTACAACTAATTAATTCACATAATTTTCTAGGATAATAAAAAAATGATCCTGTCTGCATGGGGTCTTATTCTGTATAAACCTGATAACCCTGTAGTTTAGACATCTACAAACATGTTCTGAAATGCACTGGATTCTTGTATTAGTTTAGCAGTTCTTATTTCAGTCTTCTCTCAAATGCTAATGGACATCTTTAAAAACGTGAACTGGAATAAAATTCTACAATCAATACATATTTGCAAAACAATCCCAATTAGATATTTGTTCAAGATGGTTCAGCCCTAGTATATAATAATTGTCGTTTACCTGATGGCTTCTTCCACAGACTGGCCGATGATGTTGGAGGAGGGACCAGGCTGAGACAGTGGTGTGAGGCTGATGACCCATTTGACGGGTTTGTAGTACTCTCCACTGGAGCTCAGTAAATAGAACAGAGTGGTCAAGAAGATCACCTGCAAACATAGTAATGTACATTATAGTGCTGTATAGATTACATTATATTTATATGTATGCATCCCACAGGTGCATACTGTTGTAGTGTCCTTGGGCATGACATTTAATCCACTTCACCCCAGTATAAATGTGACCATTGTTCTTATGTGAATCCTATGTAAATTATTTCACAGCAGAATTCTGAATCACTAAATAACTATATATGCAAAGATAAAAAGGTCATAAAAAAGCAAGTTGTTCAAATGTAACCCCGCTTATCTCTTTCAAAATGTGTGTTTTTAAATTTTGGTTAGAGCTGTCCCAATCATTCATGAATAATGCAGGCAAGACTGGTGAGGTGTCTTGCCCAAGAGCACAATGACAAGGGTCAGGGTGGGGCTTGAACCACCAATTTTCCGGTTAGTGGGTAAATACCCTCTCAAAATGAGGCATACAATAGCAACAACACATCTAAAACGAGGTTAGAACAGATGGAACAAAAAGCTGAAAGAGCAAACAAATAAATCAAAATGTGCCTCCAGTCTTTTACCAAACTATCCCTCTTTTTCTAGATAAGCTGCCATCTTCAATATCTGAAAATAGTATAAACAGATTGTACAAGTTGTTTTTGTAGAGATATTTTTCATTAAATACTTTCTTCTGTCAAACCCTTTAAGCATTTTAATAATATGTAAGTTTTGGCACCAGACTTAAGGCGAAGTTGAGTAGTGCAGTGCCACTGTGAAACAGCACAGTGAGGAGAGTGGTCGTCGTGGAGATGAGGAGGCCCACATTTCTGCTCATCACAATCCAAAGAGACTCCAAAATCTGCACAAGCAAATAACAAAGTCAAATGTATGATAATCCCTTATATGTGTGAATAGGAGGATACTGTGAGTTCAAAGTGCTTACAGAGAGCAGAGTTTCAATATTTTCTTGTAAAAAGGAGGCGATGTCCTTCCAGTCGAGTATATCCACCAGCCAGCTGCCCTGTCTGTGCGCCAACTTCTGCCCCCGGTGGCGACCAGAGTGGGTCACATTCTGCAAATGTATGAATTGTAAAGTCATTATTAATAGTAATTCTAATACAATATATAAGTAAATGCAAACTACAGTTACATAGAAGTAGGTAGTAGTGGTAGAAGGTGTGCCATCTGCTCGTCTCCATGAATTGCTTTGCCTAGAATTTTCACCAATATGGCATTAAATGTATCCATCGCCATGGAGAAAAGCAGGTGCCATACTGTGGATAATTCTCAGCAAAGTAATAAAATCGCCATGGAAACAAGCAAGAGGGGGCAGGTGAATAATGCACTTTTGATTAACGGTAATTCATTGCTAACTGTGGTCTTCTGTAATGGTCAATACAGTAACTTTTCGAGACTAGATCTAGCCTGGTGCGTTTTGGGAAACAGTGTCTTAATTTTATTTAATTTGCTTTGATTCTGATTTCGTCAAAATGACTAATTGTTTGTAAGAATAACAAACAAAGTTGATTAATCCAGGATTGAGTGATTATTGAATAAACTTGCTGTTACCTTGACAAACCAGGAGTGGTAGAGTCTGTCCCACAGCTCCAAAACCTGTTTCTCTATTACCGCTGTGTTGTTCACTTTCTCTCCTAACATCTTATGAAGCTGCACACAAAATAAAAGAGAATTATAAAACAGGTAATATAAAACAAGTCATGAATTTGAGTGTAAAAATTCTTCTTTACTTTTTGTGTTATGTATTCTCGACCGTGTTGATACACGTTTGTAGCAGCTGAGTTCAAGGCCTTCTGGACAACACGAGCCTCAGGAAGCCAACTGCAGGAGAAGGAGGAGGGGAGGAGAGGGAGAGGTTTGATACAAAACAAATCCAATCATTTCAAAATGTTGTAACCTTTTAGTTTCAAAAAGGTTCTAAAACGTCACAGTCCTTCTCTTACTTGGCCCACTCTGGATGGTTAGAGACGGTCTCATTGATGAGGTTGCTTGTGACTTCAATTATGTGAACACTTTCATGATGAACCTAAACAGCAGAAAGGGATATTAAATTGTTGTACTGTACACATTTTTTGTAGCTACTCTTCCCAAAGAAACAAAAAAAAACAAATATTACAGATAACAGATCAGCATGATATTTGGTTAGAGTACTGTCCATTTTATGTGTTGAGCAATGTTTGTATTTGTAGTTGGTGTAAAATTGAAGCTGGGTCAAATTAATGATCCAGTTAAAAGCAATAACACATTTTCAATTCATCTAGGCCCAATACTGAGTAGGCATGGGACGAAACTGAAATTTGGTGTCACAATTATTATGGCCAAAATAAATGCAATTAACGATTATATCAGGATGATTATTAAAGCTCCTGACAGTTTAAAAATGTTATGTATATGAATAATTACAATTTTAATATTATGAATAAGTTCCATGTTTAAACAACATTTATATAATTCTATTTTGTTATAAGTGAAAAAAACAACGAGTGGAGAACATTATGGATAAGTTGTTTTTTTTCCTGCAAATTCTGATGAAATAATGACGATTTTTTATTTTTTTTTTATACCTTTTTATCACGATAAACGATATTATTGTTTATCGTCTCGTTCGTTAATATTGAGTAATTTTAAATGTATTAGTCACTTAATTTTTGTACAATTTAGACTAAACGGGTTCAGGGAGTGCAGTCTCAGAGGAATCCACCAACTATTTGCATAACAGAAATGTTTGATCATTATGAGTCTGTTCTTTTGTCATGACAAAATTGTTTTTTACAGTAGCAACAAATATAGATGCAACAGTACCAACTTTGGAAAATAGTTGTGTCTGTCTAATAAGAGGTAAAACATATTAACTTTACCATAGCTGTGAGTAACAGAGCCATTAACAATGCCCCCATGACGAGGAGGAAGATGATGAAGATGCTGATGATTTTGTCCAAGGAGCGCTCCAACCACACAACCATCTGCCATTCAAAAACAAAGAAAGAAAACAACCTAAGTATTTTGTAAAGTAATTTACACAGAGAAAGACTCATAGAGGAAACCTGGGTCCTTTTGTGGCTGCAAACATGAAATGAATCATCTTTGGAATTCATCAGTGGCCAAGACAAAAAGACAATTTAATAATATAAAGTAACTCAGGTTTCTCTATGCTGCAAAAATAAATTAAAAAGACGTAAAAAGATCTAGAGACCATTTTGTGACAAATTAAACTGAAGTAAATGAGAAGTTACACCCAAATTAGTGCAGCAGTCACTTCCTATTTGCAGCGTAAAATGATAATATCAGACATGGCATATTTTAATGGGGTTTGGCGGTGTTGTAATTATAGAAAATAGAGCATTAACTTAATAAAGGTAATTTCCTAAGCAACTAATAGTCAAGTTAACTAATGAACATTCTGTAAAATTTCCCTGTGCCCTGTCCATTTCCTTCGATATGGTATAAGTAACCTCTTAAACAGAGTAGGGCTGATCAACTTTCAGTCATCAAGATTGTGGTGTACTAAGTAACATTTTCTGATGTCCAACACCTTCTTGTCTCCATAAAGAGGTTTCTGTTTCGCCTGGAATGTTCCAAAGGATACATTAAACTTATCATATAATACATTTCTGGTGTTTTTATAGCTTAAGAAGCATGCCTACTATCAGTGGAATAGCCTCTCCACAGATCTGACCTGTACTTTGGCCTGGTGGAGTCACCTGCTTGTTTCCATAATGCTATACCGTGGAGCATTCTAGGCAAAGAAAAACTATCTCCTTGGAGACAAGCAGGTGACGGACTCTAAATCAAAAGCATTAACGTCAAACATTGAACTGATCTGCATATGCGTTTCAGCACACGTTTATAGAAGTCTAAACTACAAGATTAGCAGGTCTTATACACAAACTGATCCCATGAAGACTGCAAGGCCTCTGAAGGGGACAGATACAGCCTAAATAACTGCAGCCTATGCAATTAAAAGTGTAATTTAATGTTGCAGCCCTACTACTGAGGTCAAGTTGTGTGCGCCTGACTATTGAGATGCCCAAATGAAAAAGCAGCAAAAGACAGACATTGAGAAGCGGTGAGAGGGTGATGACAGTGGATGGGTAAAGCGCAGGTCCAAGCAGCTACAGGTGCACTCCCAAACACTCGTCTAAATCTGCTCTTTTGCGTTAGGCTCAACAGTCTCTCCGAGCGGCTCACGCCATTACCTGCTCGTTAAGCCAATGCCACAGCTTGGAGGAGGAGACAAAGAGACATTGGGAACATTAATGTTGGTAAAGATTTGTGCAGTCACATCAAGCCGTGCAACAAGAAGAACACTGGTGTACAAAGGGGTGAGAGCACACCACACAGGATCCACCTAGAGGTCAGAAGGAGTACTACAAACCCTCACATACCTCTATCCCAAAGAGGAAGATACAATTTATATCCAGGAGGTTTAGTTCAAGACAAAAGCTGATTCTGTTTCATCCCTACAGGAATCTGGGATTCATAGAACTGCAGTTACATTCAATAATGGTAGAATTTAAAGCATTTTAGGTCCTTCAAAATCCTATTGGAAACCACTTGAACAGCATGTACTTTTAACATTCAATCAAACATTCGGTTGTATGATTACAATTTGAACAGTGATTATATGCACATTTATATTTGGCACATTACGCCATAAGTTGTTGGGTTGGTTTGTTCAGATTCTACAATTATGATAAACTATTGATTTTCAAGATGTATCACAGGAAAAGGTTGCATTTTGTCATTTTTGAAAGGTGCAAGGTTCATTATTCTAACAAAAAATCTTTTCTTTTTCACAATAATAATTTTGCCTGACTCCATCTTAATTTAACACTAAAGTCTTAAACTAACTAGACTGTTGTAAAGTCATCTAAAACCCAGAGTTTGGATAAAAACTTGACAAAAACAGTTGAAAAGAGTCCACACTTAACAGTAGCCACACAGACCTTACCTTTGTGTCGACTCGCAGTAAGAACTGAGCCAGGCCTTTGATGGGTCCTGGCAGCAGCGCCTCCTCTCGCTCTCGCCCAAAGCCCTCCACCACTGTCCACCACGCGCTCAGGGTGCGCTCCAAAAAGCTCTTCAGGCCAAAGTGGACCACCAACTTCTTCAGAGCATACACTGGAGAATGCATAAGTCATTATCAGACCAGCTTCATACAGAGATGTAGAGTAGTGTGTAGTAGTGGCCAATACTGACAAAAAAGAATAAACTGATATTTGGGGGACTATTTTAGCAAAAGACCAAGATATAGTGTTGCAACCCTTGAGAATTGTGATGAAACATGCCTGAAAATGTATTGGTTCAGGTTAAACTAAAGAGCAAATGTGAAGGGACCGTAAAGTTAACCACAAAAGAGCTGAAATATCACCACCATCAAAATTACACTGCAGGTTTCAATTCCCTTTTTGTTTATCAAAATAACTATTTCAATATTATCTTGTAGACCAGTCGTTCTCAAACGACGAGTAGCCATTGGTGGTTTGCTACGGTTTGCCAATTTAGAGTCCATTTTGTCAAAATTTTGTCCTACTTTAAGTACATGGACTAATCTATATGTATTTTAACATCTTAACAAATGTCTCTGTCTTGTTGTGAGATTGTGTTTTTTGTCTATTGTCCCTAATCTGTGTATTTTGTGTGCTGTTAGCATGATCTAATTTTATCATCAACCCGCAAATGGGACTATGGATAAAATTTAGCCTGCGTGGCCAACTCTGGCACATTTACATGCTGTACTAACACATGTTGATTAATGTGCACTGTCCAGTATTTAATAAATAAACATAAACATACTTTCTTTGTTAGAACTACTGTGACAATGGGGTAATCCTATCTTTGACCTGGTTTAACCCTAACTTAGACCTGGGTGGAATAGGGTTTATATCTGGTGGTCTTTGGAAAGCTAAATCCTATCTACTGGTACTTCGTGTCAAATGTTTGAGAGCCACTGTTGTAGACAAATAATATATGTTGGCCATCTCTAATGGTGTGTGTTATAAGCGTTACCAGCAACAGGGATGGGCAGCAGCTGCAGAATCCAGAGGTTCAGCCAAATCTGAACCAGGACAATGGCCCACACCAGGAGAATGAAGTAGATATCACTGGCTTTCTGAGTGCTCTTCTCCCTCTGGAAGAGGCCAGCGGAGAAGGACCGTGAGCGGCGAGGAAGACCCGGGGTGGGAGGGATGTGACTGGGACCCACAGACTCTACACCATCTTTAGAGGAAAAAATAAGATCTATTTGATATCTTAGATCTATACTTACAGACAGTTATTGTGCTTTCACATGTCAAAGTAGCATAAGCGTGTTTGCGGGGAGGGTTATTGTGCTTTCAAAAGGTATTTCTACGCTAATTTAACATTTTTCGCAAATGTATTTATTTTTTTTTACTTTTTTAAGTGCCAGTTTCTGATGAAAAGTAAAAGACAAACATGTTGGAAAATACACAAAGAAGGGCTGAGTTATGTAATGTAGTAAAGTAAATGTCACAATAATGTAACAATAATCTTACGTCACACATGCTTCCGGTGTCCAACCAGGAAGTAAAATTAGAATTTGACAATCAAATTTAACACATTAAAAAAAACAGCAGTGTATAGTGGTCCTGGGGCTTGACTCCTATAACTTCTCTTATGTTTATTCAAAACCAACTCTGCTACTCTGACAGTAAACCACTCACATGACACGACTCTCACCTGTTGTACAAGTTCCACCAGGCTCAGTTTTCGGCTGGAGATTGCTACATGAGATTGCCATGTAAATAGTGTTAGCTGCAAATGACAACATCTGCCCTGGCAATTCTCCTGCAAAGAGCAAAGAAAAAGTTTTTACAGAATCAGCAGAAACGGTGCTCCTTATGTTTAATCCATGTATGTTTAAAGTGTGCATCACTCATTACTCCTTATGTCCTTTGCAACTATAATATTTAGTTATTTAGTGCATATGACTGAAACGATCTCTGCACTCGTTTATCTTAATTAAATAATAATCTTTATCTATGTTTCTGTTTGTTTTCATTGTGATTTGAACGCATCTTTCAAGTTGTGTGAAGCACTTTGAATTAATTTCTGTACAAATTGTGCTCTATGAATAAGTTTGCCTTATCCATTATGGCAGCTTACAGTGTTGGCAAAATCTGATCAGACTGGTTTGAAATCCTTAAATGTGTTGATTTCACACTCATAGAACGGGGCATCATGCAGTGTTCTTGTATTTATTAGGTAGTATTTTCATTAAAAAAAAAAAAAAATACATCCACAAATGTCAACCCTGTAGTTCATTAGTGCGAAGGCTCTTTATGTTCAAACCCATATCCAGCTACAGCACAAAACCTGCATTTTAACAATACCATTTAATACTACGTTACCGGCCCTCAGCTCAATTATACGATGTTGTAATGTCATCGGAAATCCAGTCTCATAATGTGAATTGTAAACATGTGTTCAGTAACTACAGACCTTTGCCAGGGACAGGGGGCTTTTCTTGAGAGCCCACAATGAGGAGGGCCACCACTACCACAAAAATGAAAACTCTCCAAGAACCAGTAAGTGACACTGCAAAGAAAAACAGATGTTATATTTAATTTAGGGCTTCACAATTCATCATAACCAAATAAAAATTGCAATTTGAGTTGGTGCAATTATCAACTCACAAAGGTTGCATTTATTTAGATAATAAAATGGCACACAATATCCTGTCTCTTCATAGAAAAATCTTTTTGGACCTGAGGTAGTTTTGGACCTCAGATATGTAGGTACATTATTTATTTTTCATTAGTTCAGTGATGTACCCTGCTTCTTCTCTTATTGCCTCAGACACATTTGGAACATTTCACGCCACAAAGGTCACCACTAGAGTCCTTATGTTACTAAAAATACAATGCTCAAGTCTTGCTCATCTTACACTTAAAGACCGCACATGTTCTATCCTGTTTATGGACGAGTTAGGTCCCCCGTGCCTCCAAACCATATTCAATCATCTGCTTCTCTCAAGGGCTTTAAAACTGATAAAATGTTCTCAGAGGCATTAACTAACACACGCCTGCACAGGTTTCACAAACTATTTCACTTTTTCACTCACCAATGTAGAAGAGCAACACGGCCCAGACAGGGAGAGCGAGGGCCCTCAGGTACTGCTCTGTGCTCGGGCTCCACTTAAAGCACACGGTTAAGAGATATCCCACTACTACAGTGCCCACCTGAGAGGAGACAATGCATTACATGTTGTTTACTGGTCCTTGTCTGTGAACTGCTTTAGAAATATCAAACATATTCAGTTAATGACTGGGTCATAAGATTTCTATAAATATGCCCCCAGTGAGTTTATTATGGTGGACCATAAGACTAGAGCCTCCTCATTTTAAACGGAAATATGTGTTTGTTGTGGTAACGAACAATCTCTTGAAACTCTGGTTAAGGTAACAGCTGTTGTACCACAAATGTTTGGCTAGCTCTACTGCGCACAAAGAATCAGTCATTTGATATATGGATATTTATAGTTAAATATTTTCTCTTTCATCAGACACATGGGTTGATTTTGTAGATATGAATTGCTGCGTAGCATATTGGGACCAGTCTCATGTATGATGGGACCTGTCACTGTCACTCTCTGCTGTACTCACCCACACTAAGTGGAAACAGTCCAGCACTGCCCCAACTACCCCACAGAAGTGCCCCAGTACGGCCTGCATGCCCACCACGCTCCAGAACAGGTAGAGGCAGTAGAGCAGGGGCGCCCCGGCCCCGATCACCAGCAGCACGGTCAGTCTCTGCATGACCAGGCGGCCCATGGCGTCCACGCCGTAGTTCACGCACCACACGGGCACGAGCAGCGTGCCCAGCACTATGGGGGTGCCCGTGTCCTGCAGCCCGCTGAGCCACGAGCGGCCGAGGCGGGCCAGCGAGTGTTTGAAGGGGTGGAGGAAAGTCCCGCAGAGCACGGCCCACAGGAGCGGTCTGAGGAAGGCCTCCAGGATGAAGAAGACCAACACCGCCGCCCCGCAGCAGATCGCCACGAAGATCATGGCCCCGGTGTTGTAGAAGGCCTGTTTGATGTTTTTGTCAAACTTCAGGGACGAGGGCTGGGTCAGCAGCTGGCTCATCATCCCGACGGCGGGCTGGACGCTCTCGGAGAAAGACACGAAGTGCGGCCGCGCCGCGTGCGGGCTCTTCGGCGACGAAGCAGCACTGGGCTCCGGCCCCGAGTCCTCCTCGTCTGCCATGTTCAGTCCGGCTCCAGGTCCCACCCCTGGATGCCGCGTGAGCGGGGAAAACAAATGACGCAATGGACTCAGGCATCATGGGTAACGTAGTCCTAAAGATTTTTTATTGGTTTGATGTAGAAAACAGATGTGTTTTACGCAGAAAGATCATTTGAAAGCATGTAAAACGTTTATAGCCTACCCATATATAATTTTTATGTAGCCTAAGTGTTTATTAAGTAAAACCCATAATAATAGGCTATATTAATTATAGACCAATAAATCAAGTGAATCGTTCAAAATCTGCTCTTTAACCATTAATAGTGATGTCCAATGGGTGTTTTTTCTTATGGCAGTTTTCTTTAATGCAATCGCAGGTACACAATAACAAGAATAATATGTACGTTCATATATTTTGTTCTTTATTAATCATACAAAACATGACAGATGTCTATGGCACGCCATTGCTGTGGTTTACTGTTAGTGTGTTTGGCGTTCACATGCGTTTTATCTGAGAAATAAAATGTAAACACTTGTGAAGGTAGCTACTGTGTTATGTCATCCAATATGCAATTATTTTTTGTGTCCAATTCTGACATAAATAAAGTGGTGTGTGAGCCCCTTGGCTTCTTTTGCCTCAATTAAAATCCACAACAGGGCAAAGTCTTTCACCAACAGTGATAGTTGGTCTTTTGACACTTTTTAAGTGGTTTTCTACTACATGCAGCTGGTGCATAACTGTATGTATTTCACATATAAGTAATTCAGTAGTAATAATTTAAGTAGGTTATTCTACTTGGAAGCATAAATACTGTTTAAAACTACTTAATAATTTTACTCATAAAAGATCTTTATCTTATTTTCTGAAAAAGTGTACTATATCTGTTGCTCTGTGCAAAGTACACATACAGTGAATATGGCATCTTATGTTATTGCTGCTTTTTCCTGTTTCCTGGGTTCAGTTCATGTGCTCAGTTGTCATGGCGACCCCATCAGCAGGTAGAAGGTGAGTGCTACTATGAGCAGGAGGCAGAGGGGAGAGTTAAAGGTCTGGTAGGCTGTGGAGGGCATAAACAGGTCCTCATACTTGTAGATACTGATCATGTGATCACTGACAGGGGGACTGTCAATATCGTGTCGAGTGATTGAACCTGATGAAAAAGATAAATACATTTAGTGTCACACAAAGGTTCACATAAGTGACACAGGCACTCACCTTGAATGGCAGGACCCCAGGCAAACAGGTAGTACCAGGACAGGTGTAAATCCACCAGCGTCTCCTCTCGGGGCACATACAGCGGCCGCTTGAATCGACATGTGACACGATTGTTTTCAAAGATGCCCTCCTCGTCTCGGGCCGGGTTCCTCTTGATCTCTTTGGCCCACTGGCCCACGTTATAGAAGTGATGAATGCGCACACGGCCATTGTCATCATGGACACAGCCCATAACATCATCTCCTCCCTGGAATGAGTGAATTTATGAATAAGTTCCTTGGTTCATGGCATAACTAAATTCAGTTCACGCTCTTTACATGTTCTGTTTCACTTATGGTAGTGTTTAGCTAGGCTTCTGTATAGGAGAAAATTTAGACGCACCATTTTCTTGTCAGAGGAGAAGCCTACAGCCACCCATCCATCTGTGTCTGCGCTCAGCTCAAACTCCACATCAGTCCCAATCCGCCGGTAACTCAGGAAGTAGTCACAGGTCTCTGCATCACAGCCAGGCTTACCATACCTGCCGCAAAAACATCTTTCAATGACCAAGGGACTTAAGAGGGGGGACAGAAGAATGCTAATTTGTTAGCACAAGCAAACTGTTGCCTACTTACTTGCTGAAAGGTAAAAAATATGGTCATGATATCAAAAGCCTAAGATTTTTACTAGCATTCTTAATCAACTTGAAGTCAAAAACACACTGGCAGTGATCACAGCTGTGAGGAGTGCTGTCTTACCTGATGCAGCCTTTGGTGATTCCACAGTCACTAACTTTGATTTTGGCAAAGGGGTCCACAGGTGGAGCAGTGGGGAATGGATATCCTGTGACGCAAAACATACCTTAGTCAACCTGACAAAGCAGTATTATTTAAGTGAGTCAAAAGGAACCATAGGGCCTGGCCATCTGTGGCAGGGAGAGGGGCAGGGAGGGAGGCAGTGAGGGGGGCAGGGAGGGGGACAGGGAGGAGGCAGCACCAGGAGCTAGCCTGGGTCCTGAAAAGACCTCTGTGCTGCACTGACCACTTGCATTAAAATAATTTAATGAAAGGCAGATGTTTTTAGAGCAAGACATTGGTTATTCATGTTGAACTAATATGTGCTGATTGAGGGATGTAGCTAATAAGCGTAGTATATGATAAAAGATTTTAAAGCCTAACAAGGAGCTCACCATCATCAGAGAGATATTTGGACTCCAGAAACTCGGAGGCAAACGTGCTGTAGGAGTCTTTATGCGGCTCTTGGTGGCCCGGGTCTCCGTGCTCGCCGTGTCCGGCCCTGAGGGCTCCTTCATCGGTAGGACTCGCCGCGACCCCCATCCAGCCGCTCTGCACTAGCAGCGCCCACAGATGCACTGCCGTTCGCACAAAAGCCATGGCTGACGGCGAATATAAGTGCGACGCACAAGGCTAAACCACTTTATGGAAAAGGATGCATTCTCATGGAGTGTCCATGTTAGCGGGTCGCCAGATTCATCTCTGCATCCTAATGCGCATCATGCAGCGGACGTGAGGGCTTCTCTAACTGGCTAATCAGTAATCCGAGTTTAAATGACACAAACCTTTAATCTAGAGACCTAAAGCAAACGTACCAACATAATCCGTATCATTGTATAATCCTCAATATAATGCTAATCTGGATGGCACAGGGTCCAGGAAGTGTTTTTCTTTAGAGAATTAATCAGATAAATGGTTTCTCCCACCCTCTTCACTCAGCTCTGTATATCCTGTCTCCGCAGCAGCCAATCAGCAGCCGCAACGTACAAACGCCAATATCGATCAATGTGTGTAGCCTACTGTTTATTAACTTCTATTTTAATTTCTGACAATGACTGTCTCTTATGGTCCAGAGTCCTGACGTTTGTGGTGTTCAAGATCCAGTTTACATCTCTAATAAGCCTATTGCGATAATATTGGTTAATTTCAACATGATGTGTATGTACATAACCCACCACTCGGTGGCAGTATAAGACCACAACTTCACAAAAGTATTCAACATTCAACATGGATTTATTTGGTTTGAAATGAAAAAAAAAGGGTGATAC